>CM035431.1:91889714-92034714 GCA_020310875.1 Ceratopteris richardii | reverse complement strand
TATACACATTCTCATCCTTGAGATTATCACCCTAGACTTTGCTCAACTTGATCACTCATACCAAACTTGTATAGCAATTCAAGTAAGTATTTCCTTTGCATAAGATACAAAACATGCTTTACATATACAATCTGAATGCCTAAGAAGTACTTTCGCACATGAATATCTGAAATTGTAAATTCATTTCCCAATTTCACATGGATATCCTTGATACCTGCATCGTCATCACCTGCCATGATTAAAGCATCAACATATATGCATATGTACACAAATTTCTCATCAAATTTCTTTTACATAAATTGAAAGATCAACATGACTTGTTGCATATCCACATCTAATAAGGTACTCAGGAAGCCTTTGATTCCATGTCCTTAGTGCTTACTTGAGTCTATACAAAGATTTATTGATTCAGCATACTGAATTAGGGTTTCTAGGGTCCTCATATCCCATGGGTTGATGCATGTAAACAGTCTCTTCAAGATCACCATTTAGAAAAGCATGCTTTATTTCTAATTGAAATACTTTCCACCTTCTAGAAGCTGAAATGGCAATCAATGTCCTAACTCTACTAATTTTGGCAATAGGACTAAATTTCTCTTCATAATCTATCCCATTGTTTGGGAAAAACCCTTAGCTACAAGTCTAGCTTTTTACCTGGTTATGGATCCACGAGAGTTCCTTTTGATCTTGCACAACCACCTATTTTTTACCACTTTTATGTGACCTTGCCTAGGTACAAGCTCGCATGACTGAATTTCATTGAAAACATACATGCCTTCTCTCATAGCATTTATGCATACCTTGTCTTAATAAGCTTCTTCATATGTGCATGATTCCTTGTCCTCACAACATGAGACATAAAATCATAATGCCTCTCAATGACACTATCATAATTTAGCTTTTGAATAGGGTGTTGAACCTTCTCTGACCTCCTCTCATTGCCTGCGGTAGAGTACTTCTTCCGGTCCCTCTTTTGTTTCACATTAGGAGTCACCACCTCTACAAAATCATTCATCCTCAATAGAATGGAAGTCCCTTGCCAAATTATCATTATCATATTGTCTGTGGTTGCATGTTGAAATTGGTTTGCCTTCTTTCTCTTTTCCTTTGAGTGATGAAGGAATCCTTGATGAACTCAAAGTGGAGGGGCCACTCAAACTTGTGCTAACCTGAGTTTCTTCTTCATAAACGTTTTCTGCTTCCTCAATATCTTCAACTATCCATGTATTACATGGTTCATAATATGGCTTAAGTTCATCAAATACCACATCCCTTGATGTTCTAAGCCGCTTTGTGATCGGATTGTAACATTTATACCCATTTTGTTTTATAGAGTATTCTATAAAGATGGACCTGTCTACCCTAGCATCCATCTTACCTTCCCTCACCTCTTGAGGTACTTGGATATAGTATACACATCAAAAAATCCTTATATGTGACAAGTCAAGCGTGCTTTGGTAATAAGCCTCATATGGAGTAGCATTGTGAAATCTTGATGTGGTCATCCTATTGTTCAAGTAAGAAGCTATATTGTATGCATCCGCCCGATATGTAAATGGAACATTCATTTCATTTAACATGCATCTAGTTACCTCTATAATCTATCTATTTTTTCTTTCACAAATACCATTGTGTTGAGGGGTATACCTATATGTATACTATTTATCCCTTCATCCTAGAAGAACTCGGTTAAATCATTAGAGAAGTACTCTCCTCCACCATTTGATCTTAGAGTTTGGATCTTGTGGCTTGTTTCATTGTCAACTTGTGCCTTGAACCTTTTGAATCTATCAAACACATCACTGTAGTGTTTGATGACATAGAACCAAGTATTTCTAGAGAAAGCATCAATAAAGGTTATAAAGTACTAGCTTGTTACATACATGTGATGGCTCTCTTTAAGCTCCCTATACATCTATGTGGACAACATCCAAAACCCAAGGAGCCACATAGCTAATGGCTTGAAATGCCTCCTAGTATGCTTCCCAAATTGATATGCTTCATATATCTCATGCAAGTTAGGTGTGGTGAAGCTTGGAATTTCTCTAAAAAATTCATCCTTCCACATATTCTTGAGCTTCTCAACATTTAGATGGCCAATTCCTTTGTGTGATGACCCACATGCAATGAACATATAGTTACTAGAATCTACCTTAAAACCAAGTGTGAACATCCTCCCTTGCCTTTCACCTTTAGCAATGAGCTTGAAGCCATTCCTTGGATCTTCTATGAAGCATCCTTTGTCATTGCATTGGACCTCGTAACCCTTCTCTACCACCTGACCAACTGAAAATAGATTCTTAGTAATAATGGGAACATGCAATACTACCTCTTTAAGTGTAGTGCTCTTGTGGCCATTTTGAAATCTAATGTCTCGAATATGTCTAATGGAATGGTCCGTATTATCACTCATCGTGACACACCGTTTTCCCTTAGGAACCTATAAATTAGTGAACATATCTATCATACATGGCATGTCATTGCTAAAACCACTATCTATGTACCAATTTTCATCTTTGTCCCGCAAATGATCCTTATAGGCATGGCTCATGGCGAACACTTAGTCATTACCTTCATTAAAAGCATAGTTCCCTTGATTATTATTTGAAGGGCATTCAATTGCCCAATGGCCTTGCTTTCCACATGAATAGCACTTACCTCTCTTGACTTGAGTTTTGTAACCACATCTACCACCACCTCTTTGATTCTTTCCTTTGGCCTTTCCATAGGATGTGCTAGCTTCATCTTCATTTGTGTCTCTGGACTGGTTTTTTCTTCCTTTGCCTCTTCCCTTGCCTCTACCTTTCCCTCTATTTCGTGAATATAGTATAGATTGAGAACCTTTATCTTTCTTTCCTCCTTGAAGAATCTCCTCATTGATCATGAGTGTGGTAAGTTGATCAAGGTCAGGCATGTTCTCTCTAGCATAAAAAGAAGAAGTTAATAGCCTCCATTTGTCATCTTCCTTGAGACGATTCAAACAATATGACACCATGATAAAACTAGGTGTTTGTTACCTTTGTAGAATTTGTAGATAGCTTTACTCCTTTGATCGTGAACACTCCTCTAGATGCTCCACCTTGATGTAGCCTTCAAGTATCGCACCTTATTGTCTTGCTTCACTTCAAGTCTTCTTAAAATCATCTTGATGTCTTGAAGATTCTCTCATACTAGTGATGGGTGATGGAAGATTTCTCCTCCAAATGCATAACAAGAAGCTTGGACCCTATCGAAGACCTTGCTCCTCTAAGACCAGTACTCATTGAAACTAATATAAGTCGCAACTCTAGAATCCAATTGAGACTTTAGCCACATAAATTAAACATTAGGTGCTTTACAATGCGCTATGAAGCATTGTAATTGGAAACGTTTAGACAGAGAGATAGAGAGGGAGTGAGAGAGACAGAGAGAGAGATAGGGAGAGAGAGAGAGAGATAGAGAGAGAGAGAAAGAGTAAGAGAGAGAGAGATAGAGTGTGTGAGAGAGAGATAGAGAGAGAAACAGTGAGAGAGAGAAATAGAGAGAGAGGGAGAGAGAGAGAGAGAGAGAGAAAGAGTGAGAAAGAGAGACAAAGGATTTGACATATGTAAAGTTGGTGTAGATAAAGGCTTATATATATATATATATATATATATATATATATATATATATATATATATATATATATATATATATATATATATATATATATATATATATATATATATATATATATATATATATATATGCATACATACATACACATACATACATACAGATACACACACACACATACACACACACACACACACACATATATATATATATATATATATATATATATATATATATATATATATATATATATATATATATATATATATATATATAGACACATACACACACATATATATACATATATAAATATATATATATATAGACACATACACACACACATATATATACATATATAAATATATATATATATATATATATATATATATATATATATATATATATATATATATATATATATATATATATATATATATATATATATATATATATATATATATATATATATATATATATATATATATATATATATATATATATATATTTCTCCAAACTTCCTAGCTGGTTTCCTATGTCCTTTATTTTGGTGACAAAATAACTCACACTCTTCTTGGGCATTTTCTTAAATGTCGTGAATTCCATCCATAGTTGATTCTTTGTTGCCTTGGTACTTGATGAGAAGAATGCTTCAAGAGTATTACAAGTCTCTTGTGAACTCTTGCATCTCATGATGTGTGAAAGTAGAAAAGTAGAGATTGATTTTGAGAATATATGACCTTGCTCAATTGTCCTTTGAGCACCATGTATTTAACGTCTCTTGTTTTTCTTGTGTTGGTAAGCCCTTTCTTATGAGGATTGGTATCATCTCATCTCCATATATGTAACCATAGAGGTTTCTCCCTTGAAGATAAGCTTCCATTACAAGTGAAAAATCTAAATAGTTACCTCGATCAAATTTGTCTATTGATGAAGGAAATCCATCTCCCATGTTGACTAGTTGCTTTGGTACCAGTGTGAGGAGAAATTGAATAGATTCTAGACATGAGGTAGTGCGGCAAGAAACGTGCTATACACCTGCCAACATAGATTTAGGGAAGCTTAAAAGACTTCATTAGTTTAACAATGGTGTACATAGAACCACCGCATCACTCTCAAATGTTTGCATCAAAACAGATAACTTCTATGTGCAAGAAATAAGAAGAACCTTCTATTTTGGGAAGAGAAGGTCACACTATTATGCTCATAGCTCACAACTTGGTATGAATTGACCAAAGAGTCACACATGTGTATAGCTGATTAAAGCAAGTCGTTTCATGAATTTAGCTCCACCATACAAGGAGAAAGGAATTTCGCAAGTCAATGGGGTCATCCTAGCTTTTTAGGATCTAGAAGATGTGGAGACATGCTGCTTCCGAGTTTCATATTCTAGAATGTACTAAACCAAACTTAATAAAATTCGATATGTATACAAAAGACACTTTACTCTAACTATCCAAAGCTGAAGTATAGCAAATGAATGAGTGCATGGAGAGAAATGGATTCGACAAGTTCACTATAATGATGAAGATATTGGAGCAGAGAGTAGGCAAAGATGTACTCAAGGAAATGAATCAATATATGAATGCTATTGAACATATAGTAGAAAGAGAGTGTCGAGTACTACACATAGATAGTGTGAGCTCAAGGTTTTTGTGTTTATGTATATGAATATGTACATGTATATCTATATGTATATGTATATGTATATGTGTGTATGTATATGTATATGTATATTTATATGTATATGTATATGTGTATGTTTATGTATATATATATATATATATATATATATATATATATATATATATATATATATATATATATATATATATATATATATATATATGCCTATGTGTATGTATATGCATATATATATATATATATATATATATATATATATATATATATATATATATATATATATATATATATATATATATATATATATATATATATATATATATATATATATATATATATATATATATATGTGCCTATGTGTATGTATATGTATATCTATATGTGTAGATATATGTAGATCTATATGTATACAGGCTGCTATAGATATTCAATACCCTTTTGCAAAAGGGTAGGAGAGATATACAAGAGAATATGAGAGAGAGATATATAAAAGAGAATATGAAATCTTATGATAGACAATGGCTCATTAGAATATGTATAAGTAGCACGTCGACTTCGTACCATCCACACACACTTAGAATAAGCTTGGATGGTGTTTAAATAGCCATGAGAGCCTTCCATCACTCTTCATATGTCATCCATGTCACTTCACATGCCTTCTTGGTCTCTTTAGCTACCTTGTGACTTTGTCTGTTCATTGGAGTATCTTTTGGTTGTTCAATGCCTCTTATAGGATAATTTTGCACCTTCAAACATGTGATTTGGCTTTCCTAAGGTTTGAAAGACCTCAAATGAAGTTATTTAGTGAAAAACATATGATTGAACTTGCACTAGAAAACACATAACTTTTAACACTCCCCTTCAAACTCAAACCTCCTTGCTTTCAAGTGTGGGGGTTGGTTCCTTCGTACTTATCATGCCTTTGAGCTTTTTCATCCTCTTTGCATTCAAGAAATTTTTAATAAGGTCTGCAATTTGCTCCTCGGTGTTCACATGCATAATATCCACAATCTTTTCTCTCATGAAATGACAATACACTTCTATATGCTTGCTCCTAGCATGGAATATTGGATTCTTTGTAAGGTAGATTCTTGAGACATTATCTCCAAGCAATGGAACAATGCCAACCTAAATATCCATACATTTTAAGAGCTTTATAAACCACATCACCTCACATGTGAGTTGCAAAAAAGAGCCCTATATTCTACCTCTATTGAAGACAATGCAATTGTGGGTTGTTTCTTTGGCATTCATGATACACAACTCTTCCCAAGCATCACTACGTATCTTGAGGTACTCCTATCATCCTTGGAGTTATCCCAATCAACATTTGCATAACCGTTTAGTTTCAAATCATAATTATATGCATAATAAAGGCCTTCATTGATTGTACCTTAGAGTCCTTCTACCTGCATTCAAGTGATCAAGTGTGGGTGCATGTATGACTTTTGAGATCCCTCCAACACTATAAGATAGATCAGGTTAGTAATGGTAGCATAATTTCAAGACCTAATGAAACTTCTATACACATTCTCATCCTTGAGATTATCACCCTAGACTTTGCTCAACTTGACCACTCATACCAAACTTGTATAGCAATTCAAGTAAGTATTTCCTTTGCATAAGATACAAAACATGCTTTACATATACAATCTCAATGCCTAAGAAGTACTTTCGCACATGAATATCTGAAATTGTAAATTCGTTTCCCAATTTCGCATGGATATCCTTGATACCTACATCCTCATCACCTGCCATGATTAAAGCATCAACATGTATGCATATGTACACAAATTTCTCATCAAATTTCTTTTACATAAATTGAAAGATCAACATGACTTGTTGCATATCCACATCTATAAGGTACTCAGCAAGCCTTTGATTCCATGTCCTTAGTGCTTGCTTGAGTCCATACAAAGATTATTTGAGTCAGCATACTGAATTAGGGTTTCTAGGGTCCTCATATCCCATGGGTTGATGCATGTAAACAATCTCTTCAAGATCACCATTTAGAAAAGCATGCTTTATTTCTAATTGAAATACTTTCCACCTTCTAGAAGCTGAAATGGCAATCAATGTCCTAACTCTACTAATTTTGGCAATAGGACTAAATTTCTCTTCATAATCTATCCCATTGGTTGGGAAAAACCCTTAGCTACAAGTCTAGCTTTATACCTGGTTATGGATCCACCAGAGTTCCTTTTGATCTTGCACAACCACCTATTTTTTACCACTTTTATGCGACCTTGCCTAGGTACAAGCTCGCATGACTGATTTTCATGGAAAACATCCATGCCTTCTCTCATAGCATTTATGCATACCTTGTCTTAATAAGCTTCTTCATATGTGCATGATTCCTTGTCCTCACAACATGAGACATAAAATCATAATGCCTCTCAATGACACTATCATAATTTAGCCTTTGAATAGGGTGTTGAACCCTCTCTGACCTCCTTTCATTGCCTGCGGCAGAGTACTTCTTCAAGTCCCTCTTTTGTTTCACATTAGGAGTCACCACCTCTACAAAATCCTTCATCCTCAATAGAATGGAAGTCCCTTGCCAAATTATCATTATCATATTGTTTGTGGTTGCATGTTGAAATTGGTTTGCCTTCTTTCTCTTTTCCTTTGAGTGATGAACGAATCCTTGATGAACTCAACGTGGAGGGGCCACTCAAACTTGTGCTAACCTGAGTTTCTTCTTCATAAACGTTTTCTGCTTCCTCAATATCTTCAACTATCCATGTATTACATGGTTCATAATATGGCTTAAGTTCATCAAATACCACATCCCTTGATGTTCTAAGCCGCTTTGTGATCGGATTGTAACATTTATACCCATTTTGCTTTACAGAGTATTCTATAAAGATGGACCTCTCTACCCTAGCATCCATCTTACCTTCCCTCACCTCTTGAGGTACTTGGATATAGCATACACATCGAAAAATCATTATATGTGACAAGTCAAGCTTGCTTTGGTAATAAGCCTCATATGGAGTAGCATTGTGAAATCTTGATGTGGTCATCCTATTGATCAAGTAAGAAGCTATATTGTATGCATCCGCCCGATATGTAAATGGAACATTCATTTCATTTAACATGCATCTAGTTACCTCTATAATCTATCTATTTTTTCTTTCACAAATACCATTGTGTTGAGGGGTATACCTGTATGTATACTATTTATCCCTTCATCCTACAAGAACTTGGTTAAATCATTAGAGAAGTACTCTCCTCCACCATTTGATCTTAGAGTTTGGATCTTGTGGCTTGTTTCATTGCCAACTTGTGCCTTGAACCTTTTGAATCTATCAAACACATCACTGTAGTATTTGATGACATAGAACCAAATATTTCTAGAGAAAACATCAATAAAGGTTATAAAGTACTAGCTTGTTACATACATGTGATGGATCTCTTGAAGCTTCCTATACATCTATGTGGACAAAATCCAAAACCCAAGGAGCCACATAGCTGATGGCTTGAAAGGCCTCCTAGTCTGCTTCCCAAATTGATATGCTTCATATATCTCATGCAAGTTAGGTGTGGTGAAGCTTGGAATTTCTCTAAAAAATTCATCCTTCCACATATTCTTGAGCTTCTCAACATTTAGATGGCCAATTCTTTTGTGTCATAGATCAAGAGGTGCAATTTTAGATGACCCACATGCAATGAACATATAGTTACTATAATCTACCTTGAAATCAAGTGTGAACATCCTCCCTTGCCTTTCACCTTTGGCAATGAGCTTGAAGCCATTCCTTGGATCTCCTATGAAGCATCATTTGTCATTGTATTGGACCTCGTAACCCTTCTCTACCACCTAGCCAACTGAAACTAGATTCTTAGTAATAATGGGAACATGCAATACTACCTCTTTAAGTGTAGTGCTCTTGTGGCCATTTTGAAATCTAATGTCTCCAATATGTCTAATGGAATGGTCCGTATTATCACTCGTCATGACACACCGTTTTCCTTTAGGAACCTATAAATTACTGAACATATCTATCATACATGGCATGTCATTGCTAAAACCACTATCTATGTACCAATTCTCATCTTTGTCCCGCAAATGATCCTTATAGGCATGGCTCATGGCGAACACTTGGTCATTACCTTCATTAAAAGCATAGTTCCCTTGATTCTTATTTGAAGGGCATTCAATTGCCCAATGGCCTTGCTTTCCACATGAATAGCACTTACCTCTCTTGACTTGAGTTTTGTAACCACATCTACCACCACCTCTTTGATTCTTTCCTTTGTCTTTGCCATAGAATGTGCTAGCTTCATCTTCGTTTGTGTCTCTGGACTGGTTTTTTCTTCCTTTGCCTCTTCCCTTGCCTCTACCTTTCCCTCTATTTCGTGAATATAGCATAGATTGAGAACCTTTATCTTTCTTTCCTCCTTGAAGCATCTCCTCATTGATCATGAGTGTGGTAAGTTGATCAAGGTCAGGCATGTTCTCTCTAGAATAAAAAGAAGAAGTTAATAGCCTCCATTTGTCATCTACCTTGAGACCATTCAAACAATATGACACCATGATAAAACTAGGTGTTTGTTACCTTTGTAGAATTTGTAGATAGCTTTACTCCTTTGATGGTGAACACTCCTCTAGATGCTCCACCTTGATGTAGCCTTCAAGTATCGCACCTTATTGTCTTGCTTCACTTCAAGTCTTCTTAAAATCATCTTGATGTCTTGAAGATTCTCTCATACTAGTGATGGGTGATGGAAGATTTCTCCTCCAAATGCATAACAAGAAGCTTGGACCCTATCGAAGACCTAGCTGCTCTAAGACCAGTACTCATTGAAACTAATAGAAGTCACAACTCTAGAATCCAATTGAGAAAACACTTTAGCCACATAAACTAAACATTAGGTGCTTTACAATGCGCTATGAACCATTGTAATTGGAAACGTTTAGACTAGTCAAGGCAATCATACAAGAGAAACTAATTTTCCTTTCAAGTTTTAGGATAGACAAATAGAGAACAAAATAGCTATTACTCACAATACAAGAAACATTTTGCAAAACCCTTTTGGATAAAGAATTCGTGCTTTATAAGCTTTCCCAAACATATAGTAGCTCTAAAAATGGAGTTTCCTACAAAGAGAAAATGAATTCTGAACATGATGCTATAGAGATTTAGCACCCTTTGGAAAGGGTAGGAGAGATATACAAGACAATGTGAACTCCTATTAAAGAAAATGGCTCAATAGCACATGTATATGCAGCACCTTAACTTCCTACCATCCACACACACACTTATAATGATATTGGATGGTGCTTAAATATCCATGAGAGCCTTCCATGAACATATATCCTCCATGTCTCTTCACATGCCCTCCTTGTCTCTTTAGCTACCTTGTGTCTTTGTCTCTTCATTAGAGTGTCTTTTGGTGGCTCAATGCCTCCTTTTGGATGCGGTTGTGCCGTCAAACATGTGCTTTGAATTTTGTAAGGCTCAAAAGCCTTCAAATGAATTTATTTACTAAAAAACATATGATTGAGCTTCCCTAAAAAACACATAACTTTTAACATATATGCATATGTATATGATTATGATGAGAGTGCAACTATGGTTGTTTCTTTAGGACCATGAAATAAATTTTGTGCCTCCAAATGTAAGGTATCAAGATGTTTCTTCTATCATCTTTAGATCCTATCCAATCTTCATCAAAGAAGAGTTTGATGTCTATATGATATGTGCAAGGATAGTACAAACCTTCATTGATAGTATCCTTAAAACATTTGAAAATTCTCTCGCTTGATTCCATGTGAGGGTTCCTTGGATTATGCATGATTTGGTTTGAGACACTTACTCCATAGCAAATGTCCACTCTAGTTAGAGTTGCATAGTTCAAAATACCAACTAGACTCTGACAGCTAGCTATATCTTCAATTTGCTTACCTTCATGATAAATCAATTTCAAGTTCATCTCCATAGGAGTACTTGCGACCTTTAAGCTTTCCATTTTGAATTTGAGAAGCATGTCTTTGATATATTTCCTTTCACTAAGATACATATCTCTTTTTGTATATACTACTTCCAATCCTTAAAAGTATGTGGGTAGACCTAGATCACTAATTTTGAACTCCTCTTTCATCTAAACTTTAATCTTTGTAATTCCTTTAGCATCATTACTTGTAATTATGATTTCACCAACATACACATATACATATATGGCTTTCGATTAATAGGTAAAAAGCCTATGATTCCAAGCCGTAGGGGCTTGTTTCATACAAAGCTTTCCTTAACCTGAAGCTATGAAGTTGTTGCTTGAAGTGATTAGGAGAGCAGGAATGAGTTCTCAAAAGTTGAAAGTTGAGCAGAAGAATTGTTTCAAAAGACCATTTTGCTTCATCTTAGCGGCACTTGGGACTTATTGGGTTTTTGCATTACGAGGATCTTTTCATTGACATTTTTGGATATCAAATATCATTTATTAAGAGTGATTCATTTAGGAGTTCCTTTGTATCATTGATTTTCGATGACACTCATTCTCACCTAGATTATACAAGCCTCATATGGAGTGATAGGTTGCAGTGCTCTGGTGGGACACATCTTAAGTACATATGCTGCACACATAATAGCCCCAAGCCATAAGCTATGTGGTAAAGCCTAAGTTTTGACCATACACCTCACCATCTCCATCAAGCATTTGTTCTTTCTTTCTAAAACTCCATTTTGTTGAGGTGCATATGGCATTTTACACTGATATTTTATCCCATGCTCAACCAATAGTGGATTAAAATTAGAAATCCCCCTCTCGATACAAACAAAGGGTGCCCAATTTACATACTAAAAAGTTTTCAGCCATAAACAAAGGCTATTTAAAGCACACAAACACTTTGGACCTTATGTTGAGTGAATAAACCCATTCATGCCTAGAAAAATCATCAATGAACATCATGAAGTAAATGGAGTTGCAAAAAGAAGGTGTATCTAGTTTTGGACAACTCTTTATGAAATGATCATTTCCTTTATAATATTTGCAAAATTATTTCTACTTTCTTTTTTCTTCTCATCTTTATCTTCCTTCTTTCTCTATGGAGCATTAACAAATTTATGGCTCCATTTACCCTTGTCCTTTTGACTACCTAAGGAAGCTTGATCTACAACACACACAATGGAAGTCTTTTGCTTGGAGTGATCTTCCTGAATTAAAATAGACACTAAATCCTCAAATGTTAAGGCATTTTGATTGCCTTTCATCATCAATTGAAGAGTAGAAGTGAAACTCTAATATGAATCTGTAAGACCATTAAGATGAGTCTGCAAAAGTGAACTATCTGATAAGACCATCAACAAAAATCAATTGTTCATTTGAATATTGGATCTCTGCCAAAAAGCTATCCATAGAATCTCTTCATTCATCTACTCACTCACCAACTCTTTTTGGAGCTAAGCAACTTGATCCTCACTTCTAGGATGGTATAAAGTGGTAAGTGTATCCCAAGAATCCTTTGCTATTTTCCAAGAGAAAATATGAGGGATAATGGCACATTTGAAAGACACATGTATAAATGCATGTGCTTGGGCATCTTTGCCATCCCAACAAAGTTGCTCTAGAGTAGCTATAGCAGCAACCATAACACAAACATGAATATGAAAATCATCTTCAATGCCATCTCCATCACCTTCAATAACTATATTCACAGTTGTAGTAAGGCATTTTTCAATATGCTCCAGCATATTCCACAATCCTTTTTCTACCAATACATGATGCATCATATATGCCCATAATGGGTAATTGATACCATCCAACTTGTCCTCAATAGGCAACATATGGAACACATCATTGCTTTCATCCATGGCCACTAACTAAATATCCTGATGTACAAAAATGAATGTATATCAAGAAGTTGAATGAAACCACCCTCTCGAGCTCTACTAAACCTGTAGCAGACTTTGCGGTGCTTGTACTAGCGAACCAAAATATGTATATATGTTTGGGTAAAAAGGATGAAATTTCCTTACTAGCACTACAATAGTGAATTCAGAGCCTTGAGTATGCTGACATTTTTTGTATAGTTTCGATACTATGACTAGAGGGGTGTTGAAGACACTTGTGAGGAAGTGGCGACATGCTGTGATACCAACTATTGGATTTCAAGGTCTACGCAAGCACACAAAAACACAAGGATGAAGAAGAATCTTGGAGCACAACACAACATTGAATCAATTACCAAGTGAATGTACAAGGTTAAGTGATCCATTAGGGCTATAGGCATATATACAAGCCGCAAAAATAGAACCTCCTAAAGAGGCAAAAAGTACCTCAGTGGTCCTAAGTGTATTCACATGCATCACAACCAAAATATATCAACACAGAGTCTCTTCCATACTACCTTATGAATGCATCTTTACCTTATAAAAGCATACTTGTTTCCAATTACCTTCATAACCTTCTTCCTTGGTAAAAGAGATGAAGTGTGATTGTCTTCCCAAGCCTTCATCTCCCCTTGCATAGCTTCATGCCATTCCCTGCATGTGTTTGCCTTTTCAAAGCATGTGGGGTATTCAATAACCTTGCTCATATAAGCATAATGTATAGCCATAAATGAATCATAGGTAAGTCTTTCAATCAGGTACCTTACTATATTAGACCTTCTTATCTAAGGATTCCATTGATTTGGATATTTGTTGTTGGTCTTTGAGCTCTCCCCCGTTTCCAAATGAGGGTTTGCATTCAGCTCAATCTCTAGGTCTTCATGTTCTTCTATTTTTTTGGTTTTGGCCTTGCCTTTGTTGAAAATCGGGTTTCGCATGCGGAAGAGTGGTGAGCCCACACTCAGGAGGATCATTTTAGTATTTTAATCGCTTTAATTTAAATACTTGATAACAATACCACATTGATCATACATCCACAAGAGTATACATCTCCATAAGTCATAAGTCATTACATTCGACATCTAGCAGATTATCATCCAAACATGTGTACCATGCGAAACCTTATACTTTATCACAAGCTTCATAAACTTGATTAAAGTACCCTCACAAATACATAAACAACCCAATCTATTAATTTCATGTGCCTCTCAGTATTGCATAAACAATCCAATTCCATTCCTACACATGTCTTTATAACAATTACTTATCACTTTATGACTCATTTACATAATATATATTCATCAATCATTCTTCCTCTTGGGATCACATAAGAACACACCTCATGATAATATGACAGTTAACAACACCTCTTTCATTTGCCACACAATCGCTTACATAAGCTTCATCCAATGAAAATTCCAATTTATAAATACTTCAAAGTATACATCATACCTACTTTGTTCATCAGAAATATTCACTCACCATATATGTCATATACACTCTTATATTATATGAGAGCTCCTTGATTAACAGACGAACAATCCCTTTTTACCTTTACCTCATATCTTTGCATGCATTATGTCCCTGTGATTCATATGAAATATTTTCCTTATATCTATGCGCACACATTGATGACAGGTCACTTAGTACAACCTTTGACTGAGTCATATCAATCATAGTATCATTTCATAATTTTCATGTAATCCTCGAAACATGTACTCTAACATCTAGAAATATGTGCATTAATATCGCATCATTCCTCAACCTTGAATATTACTATATATATATATATATAAAACAACATATATTCAATGTCCATGCACACATTATTTTAATTCCACTTGCGCATATGCACAATCTTCTATACGGTCATTCATGCTTTATTCAAATATTAGCATGTCGACAATGCTATAAACATCACATCAATGTAAAATGCATACAATATTTTATTAAGCAAAACCTCCTTCATCACAGACTTTCCATGCGTGTTCTAAGAACGAACCTCATCTAGTATCATGATCATTTATCATAGAACAGAGAACGATGGATGATCATTCATCATACAACAGAGAACGATGCAACAGTATATGACCTTCGGAATAAACACAACATCATCATACCATTCTCTGCAGCCTTTCTTACTTCTACCCCATGATATACCCAACGGTGTCTTGTGGCGACCATTCTTGTCATGATGACACTCCTTTACAAAATAATCATCAACTCCAGCAAATCCTGTTTAACACATGTACTGTAGAGAGATAGAGAGAGAGAATATACTAAAAACACAACTCTATTTCTATTCAGAACTGAGAGAGGTATACACACGGCTCATCATACATATGGTGCCGTCTCAATTTGTTTCATGTAGTGCTTGGTATATATAGAGTTTCATTCAACCAATACCTTCTCTTGATGAGTTGAATCTAAGGACCTAACAGATCCGCGACTCCAAGCGTATATCAAGGAAAGCGGTTCCATAACATAAGGAAGCTAGATTACGTACGTGCTACAGTTTTGGCCCCTTGGATTTATTCTAAAATAGAAAATGATTTCTTAAGCTAAGAGCTTGTTCTCATGAGCTTGAAAAAACTACATAAACATGAGTTCCTATGATCGGTGAATATATGGTTCATATGATCCTAAGAGATGAGGTGAGATGAGAGAGAATACAATAGCCTAAGCTTCCATTGAAGCTTGCATGTTTTTCAACACTCCCCTTCAAGCTTTAATGTGAAGCTTTATGATGATTGTGTGTAGTCCAAGCAATCCACCATATGTAGTTCTGCTCAATGCATGCAAGAAAAGCTCTCCATGCTTGAGATTGATTCCAGCTCTGCTTCTTCTCTGTTAGTCGTCGTTGTAGCTCTTGATGTAGCATAGAAAGTGATTTGAAAATCCAAACCAAGTCCCCATGCAATACTTGAAGATCAATCTCTTGATCATTATCTTCAAACCAAGTAGAATGATGAACATATATATTCTTCATCCAAACCTTGGTGTTTAGAACATAAAACGATTTGAAATTTGATTTGGGTGGCCGCGACTTTCTCCTTCTACTTTTAATTCCAATGCTTCATCTTCTTCATTTCTGAATTCCATCTTTTCCTTGCTTGGATCTGCTCTGAGTGTCCTCTCTCTCTTCTTGTTTTTTGTTGTCTGATATTTTCCCTCATCTTCTAGATCTTTTTTTCTTCTCTCGGTTGTTTTCTTTGACTGTAGCTTCTTTTGACTTCTTTCTTGGATCTTCTTGGCTGTTCTCTTTTGCTCCTCACTTGATTTTTTTGTTCCCATGGCTGTCCTTGCTTCTTTTAATCCTTTGCTTGTTGATTTGTCATTTTCTTTGGCTGTCCTAACTTTTTGGTTTATGAGTTGTCCTTCTCCTATGGCTGTCCATACTTTCTTTTTGCATTTTGTACTCTCTGCACCTATCCAAACTCTTCCCTTTTCTGCATTTGTTAATGATTTAGCTTCAGTGGCTGTTTTGGCTTCTTCCGCAAGCTCTTTTTTACTTGATACTTTGTCTGCTTCTTCAAATATCTCCTCAATTGCTTTTATGGCTGCATGCTTACTTGCAAACATACTCTTGATTAATCTTTGGAAGCATAGATTACCTTCATTTGTGGCTGCACTTCTACTCCCTTCAAACTCTTCTTTTTCCCCATGACGAGTGTCTTCTTCTTCTTCCTCTTTATTTGAGTCTTCTCTATTTGAGTCTCCCCCTTGCTCTAGGCTAGCCATGCCTTGCAAGCTTCTAAGACCCTTCATTGGATCTTCTCTTTGATCATGCTTTGCCTCTTCTTCTTCATGATCTTCCTCCTGCTTTGTATTCTTTTCTTGATTGGTCATGAACCTTTCTAGGTCTTCGATAAAGTTCCAAAATGCCATCTTGTTTCTTCTACCTGTAAGAAACACTTTCCAAACACAAACAAGTTAAATGCTCAAGCCGTTAGGCAACCAATGCTCAAGCTTCCCAGTAGCAACCACTGCTCAAGCCTTAGGTGAGCTACTTGCTTCTTGAGTGGCTTCTCTAGCCAAGCTCTTTTGACACACCTTTTGCTGTACCTTCCCTATCCAAGATCTCTTTTCCCTAGCTTCTTCCTTTCATGGCTTACACAGCCAATATTTTCTTCATACTTGTTGAGTGGCTTCTTTATCCAAGCTCTCTTCTTCCTTAAACAATTCTTTGAAATAGAAATGGGGGAACAATTCTTATACCTTGTTTCCAAGCTTCTCCTTAGTTGAGCTTCTCATTATTCCTTGCGATCTCTCCACTCGATCGATCTTACTTCTAGCTTGATATTCTTTTCTTCATGAATAAGGGAGTCTTCAAGACTAACAGTAGCCTTCCTCCTCTTGATCCTTGTCTCAAACCTTGTTGTCTCCTTCTCAAACTACTTCAAGATGAATAGCAGCCTTCCTTGTCTTGATCTTTGTCTCGAACCTTGTTGTCCTCTTCTCAAACTACTTCAAGATGAATAGCAGCCCTCCTTCTCTTGATCTTTACCTCGAACCTTGAGTGAATTCTTCAAGACAAATAACAGCCCTTCTTTTGATTCTCACCTTGGACCTCGTTGTCTCCTTCTCGAACTTCTTTTGATAGCATCCATGTCCTTGCTTTTGCTCAGCAAATGCTTGTGTTGTACTTTGGTTACGTCAAGTACCTGTGCATCTCTTTCAAAACATATCAAAATTAGTAGAATTTTCCTTTTGATTTTAGGACCTTCAATTTCTTCCTTTGCCTTGTCTTATCTTTGCTAGACCTTGATCTTTCTTCCAATGGTTCTTGTATCAAAATGGCTACTCAAATCTTCCAGCTAAGCTTCAAATGCTCAATATGGCTCTGATACCATGTTGAAAATCAGGTTTCGCATGCGGAAGAGTGGTGAGCCCACACTCACGAGGATCATTTTAGTATTTTAATCGCTTTAATTTGAATACTTGATAACAATACCACATTGATCATACATCCATAAGAGTATACATCTCCATAAGTCATAAGTCATTACATTCGACATCTAGCAGATTATCATCCAAACATGTGTACCATGCGAAACCTTATACTTTATCACAAGCTTCATAAACTTGGTTGAAGTACCCTCACAAATACATAAACAACCCAATCTATTAATTTCATGTGCCTCTCATTATTGCATAAACAATCCAATTCCATTCCTATACATGTCTTTATAACAATTACTTATCACTTTATGACTCATTTACATAATATATATTCGTCAATCATTCTTCCTCTTGGGATCACATAAGAACACACCTCATGATAATAAGACAATTAACAACACCTCTTTCATTTGCCACACAATCGCTTACATAAGCTTCATCCAATGACAATTCCAATTTATAAATACTTCAAAGTATACATCATACCTGCTTTGTTCATCGGAAATATTCACTCACCATATATGTCATATACACTCTTATATGAGAGCTCCTTGATTAACAGACGAGCAATCCCTTTTTACCTTTACCTCATATCTCTGTATGCATTATCTCCCTGTGATTCATATCAAATATTTTCCTTATATCTATGCGCACACATTGATGACAGGTCACTTAGTACAACCTTTGACTGAGTCAGATCAATCATAGTATCATTTCATAATTTTCATGTAATCCTCGAAACATGTACTCTAACATCTAGAAATATGTGCATTAATATCGCATCATTCCTCAACCTTGAATATTAGTATATATATAAAACAACATATATTCAATGTCCATGCACACATTATTTTAATTCCACTTGCACATATGCACAATCTTCTATACGGTCATTCATGCTTTATTCAAATCTTAGCATGTTGACAATGCTATAAACATCACATCAATGTAAAATGCATACAGTATTTTATTAAGCAAAACCTCCTTCATCACAGACTTTCCATGCATATTCTAAGAATGAACCTCATCTAGTATCATGATCATTTATCATAGAACAGAGAACGATGGATGATCATTCATCATACAACAGAGAACGATGCAACAGTATATGACCTTCGGAATAAACACAACATCATCATACCATTCTCTGCAGCCTTTCTTACTTCTACCGCATGATATACCCAATGGTGTCTTGTGGCGACCATTCTTGTCATGATGAAACTCCTTTACGAAATAATCCTCAACTCTAGCAAATCCTGTTTAACACATGTACTGTAGAGAGATAGAGAGAGAGAATATACTAAAAACACAACTCTATTTCTATTCAGAACTGAGAGAGGTATACACACGGCTCATCATACATATGGTGCCGTCTCAATTTGTTTCATGTAGTGCTTGGTATATATAGAGTTTCATTCAACCAATACCTTCTCTTGATGAGTTGAATCTAAGGACCTAACAGACCTACGACTCCAAGCGTATATCAAGGAAAGCGGTTCCATAACATAAGGAAGCTAGATTACGTACGTGCTACAGTTTTGGCCCCTTGGATTTATTCTAAAATAGAAAATGATTTCTTAAGCTAAGATCTTGTTCTCATGAGCTTGAAAAAACTACATAAACATGAGTTCCTATGATCGGTGAATATATGGTTCATATGATCCTAAGAGATGAGGTGAGATGAGAGAGAATACAATAGCCTAAGCTTCCATTGAAGCTTGCATGTTTTTCAACAGCCTTTACTCCTTAGCATCACTTAGTTGACTTGATGTAGGAATAACTTTATCCCATGATGGTTGAGCACTCCACTCCTTTGACCCACTAAGAAACATGATCTTTGCCTCATCCCTTTAAATCACATTTTCTTCATCTTCATTATCATGCATAGATACATTTGTTGCATGTTGATATATTTAGATAGTGATGTGTGTGAACACACTAGGACCGCTAGGGCACTTTTTTCCCTCTTTAGGATGTTTTTTTCCCCCAGCTTGTATATATGCCTATTGCCCTAATGGGCTACTTATCTTTGTACATTCTCTAGTAGTACATTCAGTATTGTGTGTTGTGCTCCAAACTTCTCCTTCTTCCTTGTGTTGTTTGCATGCTGCCACAGACGTCTAACTCCAGGAATTGGTATGAGAGCAAGTCGCCACTTCATCTAGGGCTTCTTCGACACTCCTCTGATTGTAGTCTCAGAATCGAACAAATTTTGGTGAGCATACTCAGGGTGCTTCAGAGATCAAAAGGACTTCGCTTTGTGTTGCCAAAATCGAGATCTGAGCTTGTTTCCACCTTTGAATGCACTTTCATAGTGCTTGTGCAGGCTATTATGTCTTTTCGTGTCAAAGATATATACAAGTTTCGGTTCGTTAGTATAAGCGTCTCAAAGTCTGCTACAAGTTTACTAGAATTCCTCTAGGTAGTTATGTTCAACTTTTTGAGATATAGTCAATTTTTTGCATCAAGGTATTTTAGTCATTGGCCATGGCTGAAAACAGTGATGTATTTTGTATGTTGGCTGTTGAGGATAAGTTGGATGATACCAACTACCCGTTGTGGGCTTATATGATGCGACATGTATTGGTTGCAAAAGGACTGTGGAACATTGTGCAGGGTGTTGAAAAATGTCCTATCACACCTGCAATATTACAACTCTAGGTATTAAAGTTGATGCAGAAGGTGTCCAAGATGATAATATTTTGCATATTCCTCTTTGTGCTACGGTTTCTCCTGCACCTACTATAGAGCAAATTTGTTGGGATGGTAGAGATGCCTAGGCACATGCATTGGTAGCTTTGTCTGTTAAACATGCCACTATTCATCACATTCGTTCTTGCATAACAACTAAGGATGCTTGGGATACACTTACCACATTGTACCAAGCTAGGAATGAGGCTCGTGTTGCTTAGCTGTGAAAATAGTTGGAGAGTGAGCACATGAATGAAGATGATTCTATGGATAGTTTTCTAACAAAGATCAAAGACTTGAAGGAACAATTGATTTTTGCTGATGAAGTTATACTAGATAGCTCACTTGTGCATACCGTTCTGAATGGTCTTCCTGATTCATATCAGAGTTTTACTTCTACTCTTTGATTGATGATGAAAGGAAATCCCAATGCCTTGTCACTTGAGGATTTAGTCTCTGTTCTATTGCAAGAAGATCAGCCGAGGTAGAACAGGTCCATTATGTGTGTTGTAGATCAAGCTTTCTTGGCTAGTGAGAAGGGCAAGGGAAAATGGAGCTCTTCAACTAGTAAGCAGAAATCTACTAACTCTGTACATTTGAAGAAGGAAGACAAAGATGAGAAGAAATCAAAAAAGTAGAAATTGTTTTACAAGTACTGTAAAGGAAATGATCATATCATAAAGACTATCCAAAATTGGCTGCTAAAGAGGCAAAGAAGAAAGAGCCTGGAATGGTTGTTGTAGAGGCCTCTACACTAAAAACAGAGTCTACTAATCTTGTGTAGGAAGAAGAATGGGTGTTTACTACTGTGTGCAGTTTTGACCCATCTTTTCATGAGCAGTGCATGTCTACAGTAGCTCAGATGTTTGGTACTTTGACAGTGGGGCGACCAAACATATTACCTCACAGCAAAGTTTATTCTCTTCAATCCAGCCTACCCCTACAGGGAATACTATTACATGCACCAACAACTCCTCTTATCCTGTAATGGGAGTTGGTAAGATCATTTTCACTACTGTTGATGGTATTCCTTTCACTTTTTTAGATGCTTTGTTTCTGCGAGGGATCAAGAAAAATTTCTTATCAATTTCTACATCAGCCAAGATTGGCTTGGTTGTAAAATTTGTTGATGACAGATGTACAATTCATGATCTGTCAAATGGCAACATGATTATTGCTTCTGGCATTTTATGTCATGGGTTGTATAAGCTCATAGACGATGAAAAATTTGTAAATGATTCGGCATGTGTAGTACATGATTCTTAGGCTATGTCAATTGCAAAGCTTTGGCATGCACACTTTGGTCATCTGAATTTTGCTAGTTTGCTACACTTGCAGAAATATGAAATGGTGTCCTCTTTGCCCAAACTTGAGGTACCGCAAAAACATGTTTGTGAAGGCTGTATTTTGGGCAAAATGTAGTGTTCCTCTTTTCCAAAAGATGGTTCAATTCGGGCTACTCAAAAACTGTAGCTTGTACATAGTGATGTCTATGGTCATATGCAGACACCTTCTTTTGGAAATTATCTTTACTTCGTGAATTTCATTGATGACGTTTCCAGGCATGCATGGGTACCCCCCAGTGAAGGCAAAGTCTGAAGTGTTTATGTGCTTAAAATAGTTTTTGGTTTTGGCTGAAAATCTGTCAGCATGTAAAATGGGCACCCTCCGTTCTGATCGAGGGGGGAATATATGTCTTCTGATTTTAATGCATTTCAGGCTGAAAGTGGGATAAAACACTAGTGTATAGTGCCATATACACCTCAAGAGAATGGAGTTGCTGAATGAAAGAACAGGTCATTCATGGAGATGGTGAGGTGTATGGTCAAGAGTCAGGATTTACCACATAGTTTCTGGCTTGAGGCTATCATGTATGCAAGATATGTACTTAACAGGTCTCCCACTGAAGCGCTACAGTCTATAACTCCATACGAGGCTTGGCATGATCGCAAGACATCTATTGCTCATCTGCGTGTTTTTGGTTGTTTGGCATATGCATTAGTGCCTAAACAACATCGCAGAAAATTGGATGATAAAGTAGTAAAATGTATTTTTGTTGGGTACAATTATGAAAGTAAAGGCAATTGTCTGTATCATCCACATACTAGACACATTTTGGTTAGCCGTGATGTTATTTATGTGGAAGATGCTATTCATCCATTGCTTTCATGTACTAAGGAGAGATCTGTTAGCTCAAAAGACATGTATGATACTTTGCTACCTCTTTTTACAGGTGAACAATCTAGTGCTCATCCTAATGAGGCAACTTCTCAACCTTTGCAGGTTTCATGTGATGATGCAGATCATCCCATTTCTGATGCACATTTACACGATGCACTTGTTGATGAAAGAGCTAATATTGAGGAGGCAAAAACTATGCCAAAATGGTTGGTATAGACTTTGCATGACAACAAACTAGATGCACCTCTATCATATCGTACTAGATCAGGCTCTCATAGTGCCTCTTTTGCATCAGATTGTTATGCTATGGCTGCATCTAGTCTCTGTGATGAGACTTAGCCTGTTTTGTTTGATGAAGCACAAAATTCAGAAAATTGGATGGCTACTATGCAATCTGAATATGATGCTATAATGAAGAATGGTACTTGGTCTTTATGTGACTTACTTCATGGCAAGAAGGCCATTGGCACTAAGTGTGTATACAAGCTGAAGCGTAAAGCTATAAGGCTGTAAACTTATTGGGCCACTCCTATGAAAACAAGCTTAGGACTGAGTCTCCATGATGCTGGAGATGCATTTGATGTTGTTCTCTATTAGCAGATATTTAGTTTGCTGTCTCACAGATGAGCAGGATTATGCATTTCCCAGGAGTCAAGCATTGGCAGGTGGTTAAGCGCATCTTTCACTACTTGAGGGGTAGTCGGGTACTTGGGTTGTTTTATCCCAAGGGGGATCACTACTGCTAGATTTGCAAGCTCTTTTTGACTCTGATTGGGTTCATTGCTATGACACTCGTGTGTCCACTAGTGGTCTTTGCTTCATGCTTGGTAGCTCATGTATATCTTGGTTGAGCAAGAAGCAGCCTACTGTGGCCACTTCCAGTTGTGAGGCTGAGTATAGGGCAGCTTTCACAGTGACGGTCGAGTGTGTGTGGCTCAGACGCCTTATGGTTGATTTGGGTGCTGGTCAGTCTTCTATCACCACCATCTTCACTGACAGTCACAGCACATTGGCAGTTGCGAGGAACCCTGTGTTCCATGCTCGCACTAAGAACATTGAGGTGCATTATCATTATGTGAGGGAGAGGTTCTCTGCTCGGGAGATCAGCTTGGCATATGTGCCCATGCACGAGAACATTGCAAACCTTTTCATGAAGGCTCTACCTACTGAGAAGTTTGAAGCTTTCTGCAAAGCTTTGGGCTTACTTCCTTTTGTGGAGTGATTTCCACATAGCTTAGCACTTCCTAATACATGAATGCCAGCTTCTTGTTCACTGCATCACTCCCAATGGGGATTTGTTGATATATTTAGGTAGTGATGTGTGTGAACACACTAGGAATGCCGAGGCACTTTTTTCCCCCTTTAGGAGGTTTTTTCTCCCAGCTTGTATATATGCCTATTGCCCTAATGGGCTATTTATCTTTGTACGTTCTCTAGTAATACATTGAGTATTATGTGTTGTGGTCCAAGCTTCTTCTTCTTCCTTGTGTTGTTCGCATGCTTCCGCAGACGTCTAACTCCAACATTGCATACAAAGTTATTGGTTCATCAAATCTGACATCCCTTGATACTTTTATCTTCTTTTTATAGGGTTTTAAGACCTATAAACCTTTTGGTCACTTGCATACCCTATGAACACACATCTCCCTGATTTGTCATGAAGCTTGGTCCTTAATTCATTTGGGACCAATACATAACCTTCGCAACTAAATACTATTAAGTGTGATATGTGGCTTCCTATTATACCAAGCTTCATAAGGTGTGATAGCAACTATACTTGATGTGGAAGCTGTGTTTATGATGTATATAGTTGTGGTTGATGCATTAGCCACTTGACCCACAGAGAATAGTTTCTTTGTATTGTGGGAACACAAAGAACATATTTCAAACACTTGGATTTATGAGAGTCATCCAACATAACATCACATGTGTGTGTGTTAGCATGATGAGTGTCATCACCTATTTCCACATGTCCTTTGGTTGATGTGTTGGCAGCAGTCAAGGAACTAAAGGACTCACAAGACAAGGAAGCCAACGAAGGGAGTCGAAGCGCAGAGAAGGCACAAGAAGATAGAGTAGTCAACGAAGATCGGGCAAGTAGGCCATTATTTTTTTCATGAAGCTAAAGCATATCAAAGAGGTGGACCCACAAGAAGAAGGAGCAAGTAGGGAGCTCCAGGAAATGTATGTCAAACTGTTAGAAGAAATCCCTACAAAAATAGTGATTCTCATCACTAAAAACCATTGTAAATACCATTTCATGTTTTTGTAGCTCCATTTTGTGCAAGCCAAGGAGTCCTTAAGCTTGAGAAGCTTTAGAAGTACCTACCTATCAGTTTTCACATTTTTCAGACTCCGTTTGAACCTCCAAATAGGCCAGAGTACCTAATTTTTAACTAGGCCGGACACTAGGTCTGGACAGGGCCAAAAACTAGTCAAAAACTATAAATAGAGCTAGAGAGCTCATTTTTGAGGTTAGCTTGTAATAGATTTGAACTTGTATGAGCATTTTGGAAGTAATCTAAGAGAACTCCATTGTCTTCCTCTTTGTCTTGCCGTGTGTGCGCGTGTGTGTATATGTGTGTGCATGTTGGTGTGCTTCTCACTCACTCACTTGTGCCTTCACTTGCTCGAGGTCATCATACCATCCTCACGTCTTCCCGAATTGACATTAAAGGAGGTGCTACTCACCATTGAGCTACACCAAATTTTGGTGCCGTTTCCGGGGATCGAGCTTTGAGGACGAGCGTGTGATGGTAAGACGTAGAGTTATGACGTTGGCATTGTAGGTAATCTCTTTACTTTTTCTTGTTTTTCTCTTTCTTACCTCACCATCATCATCACCATCATCATCCTCACCATATCCGATCTCCATCTCCGTCATCGCAAAAATTTCAGTTTTTGATCATATCACCTTCCACCTCCCATTTCCCTCATTCCACTTGTGAGAGAGAGCGACTTGTGTGCTTGGATTTTTTGCTTGTTTCTTTAGCACTCTTGCACGTTGTTGCTATATTACCCTGTCCCGCAGGCTACGCAAGTACGGACAAGCTCGAAACTGTCTTTGTATCGTAGACATCTGTCGATCGTTATCGACAGAAAATTTCACCTTTTGGTAAAACAAAGTGCACCATCTTAATACACATGAGGAGCACATCCTAAATCACTAAACACAGTAAAAAAATTCCAAGTTCCTCTGTCAATCGCGACTGACACCGTCGATCGCGATCGACAACCACGATCGACAGACCCTGTCAATCGCGACCGACAGACCCTGTCAATCGCGACCGACAGACGTGTCGATCACGATCGACAGACCTCACGACCGACAGATTGTCACGTAGGATTCAGTCAATCACGATTGACACTGTCAATCACGACCGACTGAAATTTGACGACTGACACCAAAACTCGCGTTGCCACGTGTCCATCGCGACGGACACATCCCCGATCGACTGAAATCACGATGAAAATCTCGAAAAAAGTGTCGATCGTGATTGACACCATCGATCGCGATTGACAGGACTCACGACCGACTCTGTCGATCACGATTGACACTGTCGATCGCGACCGTAGTATCGATCGCGACCGATAGGCCCCGACGGACACCTCTGTCAATCGCGATTGACAGACCTGTCGATCGCGATTGACAGGCTTTTCGGCCAATTTTCTAGGGTTTATATTACTTGCTTTTGGGAAAAATTCTAGGCATGCTTATCAAGAAAATAGTGATTTGTGAGGTTCCAACACATGTAACTTGAGAGAAAATCTTGTTTTCCTGATGACCTGTTGTACCCTGTTTTAACCCTAGATCCCTAAACTGTCATATCTTCCTCATACGAAATTCGATTGTTGTGATTCTTGTTTTGTTGGAAAGCTCGCGGGGAATACAACCAAAACTTCCATTGGTTACGGTAAAATTAATACTAGGATTATTAGACATAGTATTTTTAAGTGAACCATATCCAGGGGAGGAAAACTCAGGGATCTCTAGAATTGTGTTCCAGAGAGACATGGTGCAAATTGACATATGAATTACATGAATGAAAGTGATTTTTTGTGTCCTTTGAATCTAAGTCTTGAGCTAACTTTGGGACTTTTACAGGTCCACTGAGAGCACTAGAAGGCATCCAAAGCAAGGGGTAATCTGCAAGCTTGAGAACTGGGTTCTTGAGCACCAAAGAGCATGGGATCTGCAAGAGAGGTTGGAATATTCTCAATGCCCTCTGTCCATTTCTAGCTTAGGCTAAGTGCCAGTAGTGCTAGAAGTAAGTCAGGGCAACGATAGGCACGAGACAAGTCAAGACTATCTACGAAATCAAGTTCAAGTCAAGAGATAACCTGTGTGTGATGGACAACTTCAAAGGAAAAGAACCTAACGTGAGACGATCAACATTCAAGTGTGGAAGTTCACTCAAGTGTTCCTGACGATGTGATATCAGACAAGATCATAAACACAATAATCAACTAAAAAGAATCAAGTGACTGATACAAAAGAACTCAGCAATGAGGTTGTACCTTGGGTAAAAACTGGGATAGCTCAGCTAAGCATATGAACCTTTGATCAGAATGACACCTAGGAAGAGATAGACAGAGTCTTAGATCTTGAGAGGCTAGTGTCAATCATATGGCTAAGTCTTGGGCCTAGCAGTTGAGCCATTATTCGCACTACCCTAGCTCTGAAACTAGTGAGTCAGAGATGTCCCACGGTATGGAGAGACCTACAGGAAGTTCAGGTGTGCCATACTTACATAGGGTAGAAGGCCCCTACAATATGCAGCTGGAATACCTTAGGACCAACCGATTAGGTGCTAGCATCTACGAGGACGGCCTAGGAAGATCAGTGGTCTAGATTAAAAACCCTAACCAATCCATTGGACTAGAACACCCAGCTGTCAAGTTTGAAAATGGAGCATACTTGGACAAAGAAGGAACCATATATGTAGTCACCAGTCATCCAGATAGGACAGACGAATTTGGAAACGTGATCTCGGAAACGGATTTAGGTGACCTGGAGCAAGGAAACATGGGTGTAGAACCTAGAACCCCCCGAGGTAAATCTATTCTCACTAGGATTATCACAACAGAGTGGATTTCCCAAGACAATAAGAGCATAGATCTAATCTTGAACTGAGAGACTGATGAAGCCTTTTGGAGGTATAAATCTGATCAGCCGAATGAGGTAGGAACAATCATGATATATGAGTTCAAAGATCCTCATAACCCAAGCAGAGTGACCTACTTAGATCACGCTTCAGAGAGGATCTTTGTGGTTACAGAAAATGATAGGCATGCTTACACTTGGAAAGGTGAATTTATTTTTCCTCAACCAAGATCGAATGTGTCCTTTGGTCACCCAAGAGCTGGAACATCCCAAGCTCACGGAGCTCAAAGAGACAGACATAGAGATAGACCGGAGGTAAGCTTTGCCAACCCAGTGGGAAGAGAGAGAACGAGAACAGAAGCAAATAGAGTGGAACCTGAGGGACTTAGAGCCCCAAGGAACCAAAGGAATGCGGATGAATTCCCTCTACCAAGACCTAGAGAGCACACGAGGACTTTGAGACCGACCCAATTAGTTAAGTCCATGAAGAACTACTTTGATGGCACATGAGACCCATATGATCATGTGGCTGAGTTTAGGCAAGTCTTGAGAGCTGAACAAGTTGAGGACCTATTCACGCAGTATAATGCCTTTGGTCTAACCCTTAGGAACACAGCCCTTACATGGTTTCAACCATTGAATGAGAGACAATTCAGGAGCATAGACCAACTCCTAGAGGCTTTCATCATTGAATTCTCTAAAAGTGGCATAAGGCATAATACTTCCTCATTGATACATAGCTTCAAGTAGACCCCTCAAGAGACCGTGAGACTAGCAGGAAGAAGATTTAGGCAATATCTTGAGAGATGCCATGTTCCTGAGTTACCCACACTAGCCAAACAAGTGGCTTTATTCTTGGATGGATTGCTAAGTACCAAATTGAGATCATATGTGTACTTGAAGGACCCTAGGACTATAGAAGAGTGTGTACGCATGTGCATCGACATCGAGGATAACCTAAGGGAGGAGTTAGAGCTTTCCAAAATCTACAAAGATTCTGATAGTGCCTCTAGTCTCTCTTCCTCGCAATCCACATCAATTGAGGAACTCACTGAGAAAGTAGCTCAAAAACTAGGTGTCTCTAGTAAAAAAATTCCTAGATTTGCCCCAATAAAGAGGTGCTATACTTGCGGCGGTGACCACATGGCGAACGTTTGTCCCATCATGGCTCAACCCCAAGTGAACCCTAGTAGCCAATATTGCACCGTAGAACGGAGATACACAAATCACACAGCACAAGACTATCCATACAATAAGCAAGTAGTTAGGCAGACCTACCCTCAGCCGTATCCACAACAGGGAAGATACCAGAACTAGTACCCCCCACAGCAATATGGTAGACCACAACAATCCTATCAACAACCCTACCAAAACCAACAAAGGCCTCAACATGTGTTAGCACAACAACCTCCAACCCCAGCTAATGTGATTCCTGTAAAGTATGCTGCTGAGGAAAATTTGAACAGAGCCATAGTCCCAGTGACTCCATTGCTTTTAGAAAGTGACCCGAGTGATCATAGTTTTGATTCCACTCACATAGATAGTCCACAGGCTTACTACATGCAGTCTCCTAAACATGGTGAGTCCTATTATAGTGAAGAACCGAGTGAACCTAGTTGGGAGTCAGATTACACAAACGTCATGTATACAAACCCCAACCCCAGACCTCAACCTAGGCAAGTAAGACCCCCATTCCCTAGAGGACCATGCTACAGATGTCAGGGAGATTACCTCATTCGTGATTGCCCCTTAACTCCATCTACACAACCCTAGTCAGTAACAATCCAAGGCTTTTGTCAAGATTGTGGAAAGGAGCATCTCTTAGGAGATTGCCCAAAGAATCCCAATAATATGCCAAAAATCACTCCTATCAATGTTATTGGGTTAGTAGTAGACTCTACAGGAAGTGTGACTTCCACTACACCACTATAGGTAGTCACTAGAGCTCAAGCCTTGCAGCAAAACCAAAGTTTAGGCCAGGAAAAAAATGCTGAGGCTAGTGAAACTGAGAGCATAACCAAGAAGAGGACTAGAGCATGGAGAGATAGTAGAGAAAGAATGAAGAGGCAATGGGCTAAGAAGATGAGCGAACTCAAGGAAAGCCTAAGAGAAACAAAAGCCAGGATAGTTGAACTTACATCTCAAACTCCCTCTCACACTACCCCACCTCCACCATTCCCATCTCCATCCGACCCACCACCTTCCAACCCACCTCATGCTACTCCACCACCCCCTAGAGTAGGATCAGTCCTAGCAGATCCCACTCCTGAGGACCTAAATCCAAGAAGGGCCAAACATAACCGATCATGAAAAGTGTTACCCTAGAGCAGAACTAGAGCTTGAATGAACCAGAATTTGTGCGAAGATGGTGGAATTGGCTCAAACCATGTTTGAAGCTAGTCGCCTCTTCAACATTTCTAGTTCAGCTAAGACGCAGTTGCACTTTGATGGAGTGCTAGAAAGATTGGAGAGGTTAATTGCACAATCAGAAAAGGAACCCACCCCTCCAAGTAAGGGCAAGGCAAGTATGAGGGCAAGCCTTCCTACCCAGGAAGCCTATGTGCCTAACTCTACAGAGCCAGACACATTTTCTTCTATGAATCGGTTCACACCATAATTCCTACGAGAGATTCAAGAAGACAAATGGGCTAAAGAAAGTGAAGTCCCTCCTCTTATTGAACTTGTGGATGATGCACACGACCAATTCCCACAAGACATCCCATCCATTTATGAAGAGCAGGAGAGCACTCAATCTCAGGAGAGGTTAGACTTTGAATCTAATTTCATACAAGAACTACCCCATTTCACAGGCCCATGGGAAGCAAAGTCCACGTGTATGAGAGCACCCACAGTCATGGTAAGAAACGAAGACTCGGTCATACCTAGGAACACAGAGGTAGTGAAAAACACTAAAGTGCAATGTAACCTCACTTTAGAAGAGCTACTCAAGGTTAGGCTAGAGCTATGGAAACATGTAGCCAAACAAGTACCAGAGATAGCAAAACCTCGTTCCTAGGTAGGATCTCATCGCACAGTGCCAGAGATACCTTTGGACAAGATAGGAGACATGAGCGAAGGAGAAGAAGGAAACACCTATCTTCCCATCACACATCAAGGATACACAACCAAGGCAATTCTCGACTCGGGTGCAGGAGTTGCAATTGCTACAACCTCCTTATGAAAAAGTTGGGGCTGATGGTCACATAGAAAGACCCTTAGGCTTGTCGGAAGGAATAACTCTCACTACATGCGGTGTTGAGTTTGAGCATACATTTGCTATCTGTGATTTTAGCAAGAACCATGCATATGAGATGATTTTGGGAAGACCATTTATGCGACAGTTGCAAGTGGTCCAGGATTGGGGAACCAATTCTTTGTATTTGCAACACTTAGGTGTTACGACCAAAGTCAATCTCAAGGATTACTCTCATAGAGATGTACCGCCTATTCAATGGAATCCTATCCATAAAGCCAAGGATGACATGGATTCTGTGCACTCCATAGGATCAGGATCCTCATGGATGCATGAAGACACTCACTTATGGATGTGTAAAGTGGTAGTGGAAGAAGAGAAGAGAGAAAAGGCCAGAGAGATAGGTGCTAAGGAAACCCATAGGTCAATTCAGGACCCAACCTACGCACCTGTAGTGTTTCCTGATGAAGAGTTTGAACCTCACGGCTGGGCAGAAATTTTAGCAACAATGGACATAGCCATCAATGAGGAACAATGGACACCCCACTGTGATGAGGATGGCTATGACATTTCAGTCTTCTCCATAGAACCAATCATAGGAGATGCAGTTCTGGAAGAATGCCAACCTAGCCCTGATGCATTTGAAGATGCAAGTGACTCCGATCTAGAGTCAATCATTATGGACCTACCTTTTGCATCAGATGAAGAATACTTCTACGGATGAAGGAAAGAAAAGAAAGAAGAGAGAAGTCACACCAGAAGAGGAAGAATCTTTGTTTGAGGTCCCTGAAAACTTTAAAAAGTATGAGATAGACGATAGAAGAGTCATGGTAAGGATGCCAAAACGTGAGGCGCAATCAGGGGAGGCCTATGATAACAAAGAAACCACCAAGAAAATAGTGGTAGCCATGGAAGAAGGAGAAGAGAGGTGCACTTACATAGGACATGACCTGACGGAAGAAGAAGAGCGCGAATTGATAGCTTTGCTACAAGAATACAGAGATGTATTCACTTGGAGTTATAAGGACTTGAAGGGTGTTGACGGAGACAAATGCTCACACACAATTCCCATGACCTCAGACGCGAAACCCTCTAAGCAAAAGCCATACACATATAATGATAATTATGCAGCTAAGATCAAAGAGGAGATAGATAGACTGTTAGAAGTTGGATTCATCTATGAAATTGAGCACACCGAGTGGGTATCCCCCATTGTAGTGGTGCCCAAGAAGAATGGAAAGCTACGTGTATGCAATAACTTGAAAAAGGTTAATGCAGCCACAATTCGAGATAACTATCCACTTCCAATTACCAAGCATCTATTAGAAAGGGTCGCAGGCAAGGAAGTGTACAGCTTCCTTGATGGATTTTTGGGCTACAATCAAGTAGCCATAGCTCTAGAAGATCAGCATAAGACAGCTTTTGCCACAGAGTGGGGCATATTTGCTTTTCGGGTAATGCCCTTCGAGCTTACCAATGCTCCTGCAACCTTCCAGAGGGTGATGTGTCACGTGTTTAAAGAGTTCTTGAGGAAGAATTTGGAGGTCTATGTTGATGATCTCTGTGCTCATTCCAACATTAGATAGACATATATACCTGAACTTAGGCAAATCTTTGACAAATGCAGAGAATATCAAGTCTGCTTGAACCCAGAAAAGTGTGTTTTCATGGTCAGGCAAGGCAAGATTCTAGGACACATAGTGTCAAAGAATGGCATATCCACTGATGAAGAGAAAGTAAGAGCCATAGCAGAGTTACCTAGGCCAAAGAATGTCAAGGAAGTACAAGCTTTCATGGGGCATTGTGGCTATTACCGATGCTTTATACACATGTACGCCATCATTGCCAAGCCACTATACGGCCTTTTGACCAACTTTGAGTGGACTAATGAATGTGAGGACTCCTTCAATGAGCTCAAAAGGAGATTGTGTTCAGCACCAATCTTGACAACACCAGATTGGAATAAGCCCTTCCATGTTCATGTGGATGCATCCAATTATGCTATTGGATGTGTGCTTGCACAACCTACGGGCAAAGGTAATATGGATCTTCCAATTGCCTATGCTAGTAGACAGTTGAATGCAGCTGAACAAAATTATACCACCACTGAACGAGAGGGATTAGGCATGGTCTATGCAATTAAAAAGTTTAGACACTATTTGCTTGCAAATAAGTTTAAATTTTTTACCGCTCATCAGACATTATTTTACTTGGTAAAAAAATCATGCAATACAGGCCGATTAGTAAGATGGTTTCTCTTACTAATGGAATATGACTTTGAAGTGGTGGTGAGAAAAGGAAGACTCACTTGAGAGCAGACCATCTCTCTAGGCTCACATCTGGAGAAGCCACACAAGGAGTATCAGATGACCTTCCTGATGCTTACTTGTTTAATTTGGAAGCTGTACCTCAGTGGGCTAAGCCATTAGTGCTAGTATTGACATACGGGCCTAACCAACGAGTCATAAACACTCAAGATAGAGAGATAGTAAAAGCCCAAAAATACCAGATCATGGCAGGAAGTATGTACAAGCACACAGATCAAGGGATCCTAGCTTGTTGTGTGGAAGAGGATGAGTACGCTAAATGGTTGCAATTAGCACATGTAGGTGCATTAGAGCAACACTACTCAAAGCAACGAACCCTTCAGACACTAAGGAGACTCGGAGTGCATTCGCCAACTATGGAAGCAGATGTCCATAAGTTGTGCAAGGAATGCCCAATCTGTTGCACTAAACCACCAGTGGAGCATGCCACTCTTTATCAAGTGTCCATAGTGCCAGATTGGAGTGAACCATTGGTAGCCTTCCTAAGGAGGAGAACATTCCCTCAAGATATGACACTGACCAGACAAAGAAGTCTAGAACAAGAAGCCCTAGATTACTCACTCATTGGTGATAATCTATACAAGCGTGGTAATGATGGTTACCTGAGACTATGTGTCCATGAGAGTGAATATATCAAGATCTTGGAAACTACTCACCAAGGTGTAGCAGGAGGACACTTTGGACCTGATCGGGTGATCAAGGCAATCCTATTTGCAGGATTATGGTGGCCGATCCTTCACATGGATGCACATACCCATGTGAAGAGGTGTGATGTCTGTTAGCGAACTCAGTATCCTATACGCAAAGATGAGATGCCACTCAAGCCTATGATGGGTGGACGTGCATTCCCTAAGTGGGGAATAGACTTGTTGGTCCTATTAATCCCCCTGCTAAGGGTTCGCATGCAGAGTATATTATTGTGGCCACAGACTATCTAACCAAGTGGGTAGAGGTAAGAGCTACGACAAATAATGATGCTCAGACGACTGCTAAGTTCTTATTTGAGAATGTGTTCACTAGATACGGGCTACCCATAGAGCTAGTAAGTGATAGAGGCACCCATTTCTTGAATGAATTTATCGAAAAGCTTCTCCAAGAATTCTTGGTAGTACATAAGAAGTCGGCCCCCTATCACCCACAAGCTAATGGGCAAGCCGAAAGCACAAATAAGATTCTATGCAACCTGCTTACCAAATTAGTAAATAATAAACGCTCTGATTGGGACAAGCAGCTACACCATGTTGTTTGGGCATACCGAGTTGCCTATAAAATGGTACTCCAAGCCACACCCTTTCAGATGGTATTTGGCCAAAATGCAGTGCTACCATTGGACTTCTTGATACCTACACTAAAGGTAGCACGGGAGCATGAGTGGACTAGCCATGAGCTCTCCTCTAGGATCTTTGATCTTGAGCGATTAGGAGAAACAAGACTAAGGGTTGCTGCACGGATATATCCAGCTAAGAAACGACAGAAAGCGTACTTTGATGCCCATGTTAAGGATAAAGGCTTGAAGGCCGGAGACTTAGTTTTGGTGTATACCCTAAAACAACATATCCAGAAATTAGAGAAGCGTGGCTATGGACCTATGATCATAAATAGGATCTCAACCAGTGGAGCAGTACAACTAGTCACATTAGAAGGCGAAATTCTACCTAGCTACATAAGTGGGTGCAGAGTCAAGTTATATCAAGAACCTCTAACTGAAGAGATGCTAAATCGACTCAACGTTGCCAAGAGACGCAAAGAGGAAGAAAAGTGAATTCGAGAAGAAGCTCAAGCAAAAGCTTTAGAACGTATCAGAAGAATGAAGTTGAGACGACAGGGTAGGGATCAGCCTAGGGCAGATGACTATGCGGACCTAGGATATCATATGGAAATGTGTGAAGCTTCATGTATTAGATCTCATAGAATAATTGATCGGCATCCTTTTGTGACCTTAGAGCTAGGACAAGGCATTAGTGCAAAAACGGTGCGAGCATTGATTGACTCAGGTGCAGCCACTAGTGCGGTGAGACTCTCTTACTGTCAAGAATTGAAATTAAAAGGCAATCCTATAGAAGCATATCTCATAGGATTGGGAGGTGTGGAAACCCCTTGCATGGGCGAGGTGGAGCTTCCCCTCCACATTCAAGATGTCTTAATGATAGTGAAAGTACTAGTGTGTCAAGATGAGGACCTCACTGAGCCTCTGGTCTTGGGTCAAGACTGGATCTATGACCATGCAGTCAACTTAAACCTAAGAAGTGGACTTCTTCAGGTTTGGGTCAATGAGAAACGCATTACAATTGAGTTAGAAAATGAAACACTCAAGGAATTAGGCAAGGCACACACTCCTGGTCCTTCCAGGAGTACACATGAAGATGATCATGTTGTTCTTGTCCAAAAATATGTGATGCAGAGGAATGATGATCTCAATAAAGAAGTCAAGGACACAATGGAACTCCCTTCTTTTCCAAAGGCCAGAGGGATGCAACAACCAATGGCAGATCAAATACAGAAGACTACCTATGCTCGAGGCAAAAAGAATGTGAGAAGCAGGATGTCCCAGCCATTGAAACAAGTGTGGGTGCGGAAAGGCGAACAGCCTGTTGTGATCAAGCCAACCACAGGGGCAAAACTTCTTATTAGTAATCAACAACACGACACTAATAAGAAGTCTTTCAGAAATTCTTCTACAAAAGTGAAGTCTATTTGGGCACCCAAGAATTTGATGAAGGCTAGCCCACAATCAAGAAAAATTTGGGTGCCTAAGGCTTGCTTGCGAGCTCAAATAGCTACACAGAGGCCACACCCTGTACAACATGGTTCACTCACTCGAACATCTGATACCCATTCTTATACATCATTCACGAACGCATATTCTTCCATGGGCACAAGTAGAATCACTTGTAAATGGGTCCCTAAAAAGCCTCATTTCCAAGCAGAAACTCTTATAAAGCCCTCCAAAGTCTCCACAAAATCAAGACCAACAGCCATTCTGTTTGTTTGGAAACCCAAAACGTGTAATAAATCCCCCGATCCTCATTTGTAAATTCATACCCACTTACTCATACACCACATCTTTCCATTTAGCTCTTAGGATTATCCATTCTCTAACTACACACACGATCACCGAGCACTTATTCACCTACTAACTTATCACTAAAATCATGTTAATGGTGTAACGGGGACACATGAACGCTTGGTGTCCATTTGAAAGGTTAACATTCATTTGTATATTCTCACAGAACTGGTGACCAGTTTCCTCGATATGGCCGAGGCAGGAACTAGCTCCCAGGCGGGCACTAGCCCTCATATTGTGGATATTGAAAGTCTGCCTATTGAGGAGGAATTGAAGGAGCGTCCAGTGGCATTGAGAGCATTACATGCCATACCGGTGACAAATCCTCCACAGAGGCACACAATTCCAGTCAGCAAAAACTCACATTGGTTCAGTGACGTGTCAGGACCTCTGGGAGAAGGCACTTACCTGTGGGAGGCAGAGATAGAGTTCAACGGGTGCTGAGGCAGGTATCATTTCTTCACCAGGGAATTCAAAAGACTTCAAAATAATGAAGGGCTAAAACTGATATGGAAGAAAGCGGGACTATACGATTACTTCAAAGCCCAGTTGCCAAAGCCCGACTTTCTTAGATGCTCGTATTTGATTAGCACCCTCACTCAGAGCAAAGAGAAAAAGGGATACAGCACCTTTGTCCTCCCATCTCTCACAAGGGGCAATGAGCTGAAGCGGTTCAAATTGACGAATTATTTGGTAAGAGAAGCCCTCGACATGAAAGGTATGCATATCTTCACCGAAAAAGAGACAATGGTCCCAAATAACATGAAGAACAGGAATTTGACGAAACTAAAAGACATGGTGGCAATGACACCGACTATTGTCATTCACTTGCGAATGGTCATGCAGCATTTCGCATTCCCCGCTCAAGAGAGGTTCACAATGCCACCCAAGAAGATATGGTTCAGTCTATATTTAGCAGACGCCATCGATCTAACAATCAACATGCCTCACTGGATTATTGACCAAATCCACTTGGCACATCAACGATGGTATAAGAAGCAAAAATTGGTACTGTATGGATGTTGTGCTCTCACGAGGATCGCTTACAGGTGCTTGCCATATGATGTGCCAATCTAACGCGCACTTGAGTGGACCAGGGTGCAAGAATTTCAACGCAGACTATCAACCGCATGGCCTCCATCCAAGAAAATGAGAGGTGCAGTTCAGATGCCTTGTGCACACGCCCAAGGTGCTAATTGACACCAGAAACCACCCCACAGCTTCCCAGGCGAGTGCAACCATTCACTATAAGGTTACCAAGGCACAGCACGGAAGGCCCGAACCTAGTATTTCCACCAGTACCAACTGATTTAGAGTTCCCTCATGGCTTTACATTGGAAGATCTAACAGATGAGGAGGTGGCCAGAATAATCAATGCTACCAATTTAGAAGTGGAAGCAGAGCAGGCAAGTGGGCAGCAGACAGATACCGTCCAACCCCATCCAGTCCAACCAATAGTAGTCGAAGTGCAGAATGATAAAAAAGAGGAGCAAGAGGAAGAACAAGAAGGACTCTCTGATGAAGAAGAGTACGAATATGAGCAAGAAGTTGTACATGAACTTGAAGGAAACCCTGCTTATACAAAGCAATTGAAGAGATTATATGATACCATCAATCGAGTTCAAGAACAACACAAGTTATCCTTGGCTACAGGAAAGGCCCTGATGAATCAGATCCTGGAAGACAAAGGCGTAGATGAGCAATACAGGGCAACCCTTGATATGATTGCTGATGCATTGGGAGTACCTGAAACGGTGCATACTGCCCTTGCACACTCGCAAAGATCAGAGTAAAGATATGGTAGACACCCCCCTCGATCAGGAAAACAAATAAATGTATTAGTATCAGAACCCCAGGGCACCACATCCACGACCACGGGCACAACTCATACCATTCTTGACACTAAGGAAGCCCATACATCCAGTGCACCCCCATCACCTCCCTTACCCCCTCTCCCTCCAACTCCACCACCTTCACCTCCCACTACCAGTGTAACCACTACTGTCACAGCCCCAGGGTCCACTTCCCATACTGAAGTTTATAGGAATCTCTCTACTGCATAAGTCTGAGCATCCGCTCATGCTCTCTGGATTTGTACCAAAATCCCTTTAAGGATAGGCAAACACTTATGTTTTACCTTCCACAGACTTAAGTACCGTCTTCACAGTTGCAGACTACAATTTTGGAATTCCTTCACTCTGTTCATACTTGGAAAAGCTTACTTTTTTCACAATTTTCCAATTGATAAATGGAACTTGAGTGAATCATTCCTAATGGAATTTTTACTGCCAATACTTGGGCAATCTACAGAGTAGTTCTAATCGCACATTCTTGGACAATCATGGCCAAGTTTGATCAAGTCTGGTTGATACTTGCGACAAAAATAAAGACCTAGTCTTTATCTTTAAGATCTCTTAAACTATCTTAAGCTTCTTTGCTTACCTGCAGGATTTTAGAGATCTTTCCCTCACCTTAAGTCCAAGCATTTCCTAATGCTTTTCAGATTCCAAAGCTAAAAATCTTTGATATACCTTTAAGTTATATTACTATTTGGACTTAAATACCAAAACTGGTGGTTAGGGATTTGCTGGGAACTACTTGCTATAAAACTTTTCTTGAAAGATGCAAGTCTCACATCTGGGGAGAATTCTTTCAAGAACTTTTTGATTCCTACCAAGGAATCAAGTAATACTAAGCTAGTGATTCACCTTGGAATCTTTTGCTTTCCAGTCTAATCATTCATCTTGGAATCTTCTCCTTTACTGGAAAGATCTTCAAAAGGAATTCTAGACTTTTGGATAAGACCAAGACTTAAGGCTTTGCTTGTCCAAAAGACATTCTCATTTAACTAATGAAATAGTTAATTGGACTCTTTCATTAGCTTATATTTAGGAAATAGCTTAATTTCCAAAGATTACTTTGCTTAGGTCTCTTCAAGGCTTTACCACTTGAAGCTAATCTTTTAGGAAAAGAAAAAAACTTGTTTCCTAAATTGTCTTTCGGAAATATCGTGATTTCCTAAGATATATCTGTTTCAAAAATGAAAATAATTTGAATCATTTCATTAATTGTCACGACTTTAGGAAATTACTTGATTCCTAAAGATCAATTAATATTTGTCTTGGTTTCTTTTTTAAGCTTTGAGTTAGCTTAAATAGAATCAAGCAAATTTCCTTCAAAAGTTTTCGCGTCAATTGAAGACCTTGCATCATGCCTCGAGATGCATTTCTGGAAACTAACAACTATGAACACTAGAGTTCCAAGGATTCTAGAAGTTCAATACTTCTACTTATTTTCATCAATGTTTGATGAATATTAAAGTATTAAACCTTCCAAAATCTCTTGAACTTACAAGTTCAATTGGTTTGTTTTTCAACAGAAACTTCCCTACTTGGGTGCATGAACATGAACGTCCAAAAACAACTAAATCCTCGTTAGTTGCTAAGAATGTCTAGCTTTCTTCCCAAAGTTAGACTGAGCATGCACATTGGAAAGTAGCTCTATTTACTTTCAACATATTGGAAAAGTAGCTCTATTTACTTTGAACATGCTTTCTTTTCCTCAAAAAGACTCCTACTAAGTGGTACCTATGTCACTTTTTTGGAAAAAATAGGCTAGATACTTAGTTGCATGATGATCAAGATCCTTGCAACTAGGTAATTTTCTATTTTTTCGACCTAGCTAAGTCAAGTTAGAAAAAGAAAGGAATGAAAGTATACGTTGCAGTTCATGCCTCGTGGTTAGAGCACGAGCGTTCAGAGGTTTCAAGACTTGACTTGCCAATCTCTCTAGAACAGTCTCCATGCATGTGTTTGACGGTTCGAATCTGCTGATCGGTCATAGCAAAAAACATTTGTTTTTTTTATAACCTCGTTGGCCTTCTCTTCGATCAAGGCACTGCTACAGTGCCGGCTGAGAGAAATACTTTAAAGATTAATATCATAGTTATTCCAACAGATATGTGGCGCTATTGTAATGGATACAGCAACATGCACATGTCCATACGATTTGGGTTTGGCTCCCTTCAGCCGCATGTTCAGCAGATCTTGCTCTTCTTTTGCTGTTCTCTTAGACCTCTATAGAGACTCCACATGCAACGTCGATCGCTTCCTCTTTCATAATCTCTACATATCCGCGGCAATAAAACTACATGAACGGAATTAGCAAAGAAGACGAAATGATTGAAGATGACCAGCTTCATACGAAACAGCACGTGAGCCTGTATCTACGTCAATTCCTTGACTTGACGTCGAGCTGAGTTCGACTCCCAATCTCTGCATGCATACTGTAGCTCTTTTAAAGCATCTGACTTTTTGTAACTTCCAAACTCGTGGCCACAGAAGTAACTCGCCAAAACAATTCGGGGTATCTATGTTCGTCATGCACACGCTGATAATGAGAAGACGAAACTCGAGAATTCTTCAAGAGAACCATTAACTCCATGAGAGCTTAAGAAGAAGGTGAAGGTCCCTCACAAGGTCTCCATAGGAGTTTGCCTAAAGCTCTGATACCAATGCAAGAGAACAAGGATTACGGCCACCACATGCTTGAGAGATGACTCTCCTCCCAACCAAATGCCTCTATATATAGCTCTCTCCAGGGGACTTCCTTCTTGGGCAGGTGGATACTAACCATCCATGTGTCAGCCATGTAGCTACATGTGTGCCAAGTGTCCGAGTTAACTCGAGTTAACTCAAGTGGATGCTTCTAGAAGGCTCTAGATCTCTTTGGGCAAAAGGAATGGGATTGAACCCAAGATCTCTTCCTTCACATCCTTGAGACTTAACCACTAAGCTAAGTGGATCACTTGTTCACAAGAGCACAAGACCTCCTAGTAAGTCTAAACTCGAGATCTTTGGCCATACACACGGATGACCAAACGGTGTCCGATTTCAGTTCTGTCTGAACCGGCCAGACCCTTGGATCGTAGACTTACTTTATTACAATGAGCACCACACCATCCATTAATGTCGTATACGCGTGGCATGCTTGTATAAAGTATCTACCTGCCTGCTTCAAACAGACGTTTGAAGAAATGTTTATCACAGGATTCTAGGAATATCATTCAGAGATATTCATTCCCAGACCATCTCACCTATTACAGTTATTTGCGATGGAACAAGCTCTACATTCAGAAAAGCTACGTATGCCACATCCAGAAGTTCCAGGGCCAATAGACTGGGATGCCCTACTCACTGATTTGGCCAAAGGGTTGAGAATAGCAGAACATCATTTAGCCACCTACGTAGTGGAGTACTACATCCAACGACCCACTCAACAAGGGTCTGTTAGAGACGACAGATGCGAGAGAGGGGGGGGGGGTGTTGGCAGTTGTCAAGGAATTGAAGGACTCACAAGACAAGGAAGCCAACGAAGGGAGTCGGAGCGCAGAGAAGGCACAAGCAGACAAAGTAGTCAACGAAGATCGAGCAAGTAGGCCATTATTTTTTTCATGAAGCTAAAGCATATCAAAGAGGTGGACCCACAAGAAGAAGGAGCAAGTAGGGAGCTCTAGGAAATGTATGTCAAACTGTCAGAAGAAATCCCTACAAAAATAGTGATTCTCATCACTAAAAACCATTGTAAACACCATTTCATGTTTCTGTAGCTCCATTTTGTGCAAGCCAAGGAGTCCTTGAGCTTGAGGAGCTTTAGAAGTACCTACCTATCAGTTTTCACATTTTTCAGACTCCATTTGAACCTCCAAATAGGCCAGAGAACCTAATGTTTAACTAGGCTGGACACTAGGTCTGGACACGGCCAAAAACTAGTAAAAAACTATAAATAGAGCTAGAGAGCTCATTTTTGAGGTTAGCTTGTAATAGATTTCAACTTGTATGAGCATTTTGGAAGTAATCTAAGAGAACTCCATTGTCTTCCTCTTTGTCTTGCCGTGTGCGCGTGTGTGTGTATGTGTGTGCATGTTGGTGTGCTTCTCACTCCCTCACTTGTGCCTTCACTTGCTCGAGGTCATCATACCATCCTCACGTCTTCCCGGATTGACATTAAAGGAGGTGCTACTCACCATTGAGCTACATGATGGAAATTGCATGTTTGAGAAGAACTCGTTGTTGCAACTCATGTGGTTGCTACATCCACTATAATGTACCATGTATTTTATCATTTTGTCTTGTAGTCACTCATCTCTATAATTGCTAGCATGTTTTCATTTTCATTGGAAGTAGATGCATGGTTACCTTGAACTTTGTAAACTGAATTTTTTTTCATGCTTTGAGAGCAATCTCTTGTAGAGTGACCATAAATTTTGCCACAAATGAAGCAACCTTGTGATTTTTTTATTGTCTTTATTTTGGTTGAACCGACCTCCTCTACCTCTAAAATTGCATGCCCCTCATGATGAAGAGTATTTACTTTGTTGGTCTTCATCATAATCACAATTTTATCCTCTTCCTTGTCTACCTCTTCCTCCACCTTAGTTTCTACCTCTTCCTCTACCTTTACCTGCATGGAAAGCTAGGGCTTCATTGCCCTTTGTATTTTAGCCCCCAATATTCATCTCCTCAAAGGTCACCAACTACTCAAAGTTGTGAAGAGTATCTTTGACATAGATAGAAAAGCCTTCCACTTCTCATCATCCCTAAGCCCATTCAAGGTGTTTGCAACTAGCTCATCATCATCTATATCACAACCTATGGAAGCCAATGCATCACTAACCTCTTTCATTTTAAAAATGTAGTCATTTATGTTGTTACTAGGTGTTTTTGTCAAGTTTTTAAGTTCAATATTTAATTGAATCTTCCTAGATTTGGTTGAAATTGTATAAAGATTTTCTATGGTTTCCCATGTCTTCATGGAATTATCCAGATCTTGTATATGCCCTATCATAACATTGATAATGTGGTGACATAATATGAAGATGAATCTCTTATATCTCTTATTGTACTCTCTAGCATTCATTAATTGATGAAGAGTTGGATTCTCTCGTAACCTAGATCTAGCATTTATGCCACTAATGAGACCTCATTATTTTTTCCTATGACATAGCTAGAAATTCAGAACGTCCATGACTGAGAATTATTCTTATAAAACTTCTCCATTTGAATGCTATATTCTAACATGGTGAGCTCTAATGCACTCTCCTAGACCTTTTTTGATGTAGAGTTAATGCAAAATAAAAAAAGCTTTTACCTCTCTACTTCAAAAGTACCCAACAAATGTGATTCACACTCTCCTTCTACACAAGAAGACTCTCCTTTGCTCAGTGTGTGCCTTTGAAGTTGATCTAGTAGATCTCCTTCCTTCAAGATACTTCAATGGCTTTTCCTAGCTGTGCTTCTTGAATGCTTTTGTATGTCGAAAATCTCTGGTACCACTAATGGAAGAATAAAAAACTTCCCTGTGTAGTCTTGAAGCAAACGTGGCTCAAAGACATACTCACAAAGCTACTATTCACTCAAACAATTGATCCTTTCAATTCTTGAGATTTGAACCCAAGAGCTATTGCACACATAAGCTATACGTAACTTTGTAATGCAATTTATTTCACTCAAAATAGTTACTTCTAGTGTGAGAACTAATGCCTACAAAACAAACAAGTTATAGCCTTCACTACACATACAAAGATAGACCACTACTTACTTCTGGAATTGGTTCTCTCAGAATACGTAGAGATTCAACACCAGCTTTGAGGAAACTTTACTTGATAAGAATAGACTTCTAACAAAGCAACCTTTACGAAATATGAGTGGGAAATGATAAGAAAACCTTGCTTAGCATGAGATGTATCTACCTCATATACATAGAACCATGTGAGCTAGATATGGCTTCTCAAAGATGAATGAAATCTCTCAAGCAAGCAAAAGGCTTTCTAAGCATGGGGTCTACTAGCTTACTAAAATGATCAAAAGGCTCACAAACATGTGAGGGTCTCAATTCAAACCATTTTTTGTGAAAAATAGATTTGAAAAGATTCCCTATAAGTTAGGAATTACTTTTCCTAAAATATAGGCTTTTATCACACCTAAATGTGATTGATGACTTGTAACTATTGTGAGGGGGATTTGAAATTCAGATTCAAATTTATTTCTCGTGCTTGATGTCTTACTTCATGTAGCTCCAACTGGCATCCATACAATGGTCCATTTATGTATTAAGGTTCAAGCTTGAAATTCAACATTTATATGTGTATACGTATATGATTATGTGTGTGTATATGTTGGGGAATTCTTTTGCGGAAAGGGACTTGAGTATTTGTAGGAGAAGGAAGAAGATGAAGAAGTGGAACAGAAACACCGAAAGCTTGTGTATATTGATTACTAGTAGGAAAATACAATGATAATGTATAAAACAAGACCAAGTGCTCTATGTGCCAAGTGCTTAATCCCAAAGAATACACACACACACACACACACACACACACACACATACAAGGTTACAAGATACCCATAGTTCCTTATGCCACCAACCTTCTGTGCACTAGAGCTCAACCTTCTCCAAGATCTTGCTCTTGTGCACACCTTGCACTCAAGCTTCCAATAGGGTAATAGGGATGGACACCTTCTTTTGACATGCACACCTCTTCAATGGTATGTTGTGCCACCTTGATTGCCTTCCTTACTAATTCTCTGCACTCCTTCTCTACACACTAGATCACACTTCTTGAAAACTTTTCTCTCATGTGCCTCTCTTTGTTGCACTCTACTTCAATGTCTCTTGCTCTTCTCACCTAGTGTAGACCATGCCCTCACTTTCTTAGTCTAACTCCAAGAATAATGCCCATGCTTTTTTGTGTCGATTCACTTACGTACACCGCTCCTAACTAATAGCATATCTTGGTGTTCACTTTGATATCCCAAGAATGTCTAAAAATGTGTACAACCAATGACTCCCTATTTTATCCTATAGTGAATTTAGGAGAAAAACACAATTTTAAATGGGGATCCATACATACACTTTTGCATACAGCTTCCTCTTCACATGCCTACACTTTCGCCTTCATTTTCGCCTTCATTTTTTCATTATGTGTACCTAAGAGAGGGTTCACCTGAACCTTCCAAACACTTTAAAACCCTTGAAAACCTTAGAAAAAGACAATCTCCAACTTGCATCCAACTTTTTGCAAAAACCATAGCCATTGTGAGTAAATTGATTGTGTACCTCTGCACCTTGACCAACTTGACGTTGACCACTTTCAATTTGACTAGATTGACTTTGATCACTTTGAATTTGATCAGCTTTACTTTGACCACTTTGACTTTGAGTGGCTCAATAGTTGTCCACCACCTAATGGGCTCTCCATCCTAAAGAGCCAATAGCCAAACCTAAACAAAGAGGTTCACCTTGCGAAAATCTTCAAAATGACATCTAAGCAGCTACCAAGTCCACAAGGAGCAGGAAAGATCAATCACAAGGGAATAAGCAAAATTAGATATGAGCTCATTGAAGAATCATAAGCTGGATAATGGAGGGTAGGAAGGAAAGGTTATGAAGGGTTAAGAAGGATAGGGGGAGGAGGGGGAAGGTTGGGGATGGGTTGAGGTATAAAATGAGGGGCATGGGGTATGAGTTGGGGCTATGAAGAGGGAAAATATGCTAAAACATGAAAGATATAGAGAATGCATATGGAAAGATGTGAGACATTTGGGAAAATAAGGATGGAATAGACCATGTGGACCACATGCAGAATGCAAAATACATGTTAAATGTGCACAAAACATGTAGGTTTGGACCAAAAGTAGGATAAGAGTCTAGATTTTGGTAAAATAAATGCAAAAGTTGAGTCCAACAATGTCAAGAAACATAAAATTGATGCCAAATTTGAAAACGTTGGCCAACCGAAGTGCAATCTAGAGCCAAAAAAAAAAAACAAATGGAACCACCCACCATAGGATAAATTTATCTTCTGGTGGGTGGGGGGAGGGGGGCGAGAGAGGAGGGAGAGGCTAGAGAGAGAGTAGAGAGAGGTAGAGAGAGGTAGAGAGAAAAGATAAAGCAAGGTAGAGAAAGGTAGAGAGAGAAGTTAGAGAGGGGTAGAGAAAGGTAGAGAGAGAACATAGAGAGAGGTAGAGAGAGAATGTTTTTTTAATATATAAAAATAGATAAAAAATCCAAAAAACATCATAAAAAATGAAAAGAAAGTCAAGAACAGTTCTCAGAAGATTTTGTACATTTCTAGACCACTTTTTCCACTCAAACCACAGAGAGTTTCCTTTTTCCTTCTATTTTATCAAGAAAAATGACATTCAAAAAAGATAAAAAATTCTAAAAATTCTATAAAAAAAATCTTAAAAAATTCCAACAAGGTGTTCATGAAAAGGGTTATGAAATGTCTTCTAAACTGCATAAAAACACAAAGGACAAGCATGAAAATTGATGAAAACTAATAAAACTTAAGAAAGAAAATGGTTTGAGAAGATTATGTACAACCTAGACAAATTTGGCAAGTTACAGGTGATCTAGAAACCTTTACTTTTGCTGATGATAGGCCTTGAGCCTGGATATGATGAGCAATGGAAGCTCTTTGCCATCCATAGTCTCTAACTTTATCGTTCTTCATTTGAATTGTCATCATTTTGTGCCTATTGACCATCTGATAGGGCCACCTTGAATCCTTCATTGGAATAATATTTCCAGCATACTCCCTCCTTTGTATCTCTATTTTAGCAAATTATTGATTATACCATTTCCATCTTACTGTTCTAGCTTCTTCAACCCATGGAATCTTGTGTTTCCAAAGACCCGTAGGTACTCTTTCCACATCCTTGTAAAGCCCTTCACTTTCTACCATAAAAATTATCATAACAAATGATATCCATACCATTATCCATAACAAAGTGGACACTAATATAGGGCATTGAAGTATCCTCATTAATGTTGCACTCAAGGGATTTTCTTTTCTTCTCTCTTCTATAGCTTTTGCCTAGTTTACTTGAATCAGTAACCTAAATGATCTCCTCTTTTCCTTCATAGGCTTCCTCTCTTCTTGAGTTTTTTGGAAAAATTCCAAAGCAAAAATATGTCTTCTCCATGTAGCCAAGCCAACATGTTTTCTTCTTCATATAAATCCCCCTCTAGGTCCAACAAATCCTCTTCCATACAAATACCAATTGTCTGCATGGTGCTGATATGTCTTTGATTGTCTAGTCATTCTTCTAAAAATACCTGTTGCAACTCTTTTCCTTCTTACGTTACTCACATCATGTCTTTGCCCCAATCACGCAACACATTGGCATGCCTTAATCAAGGTCTCCCAATCAACATTGGGAAACTTCCATCGACCTATGGCAGCCTTAAGACAACAAAATCCAAGTTGAAGATGTTACCTTGTGTCTCAACTAGGACTCTAGGGACCACTCCTATAGGTCTTACTATGCTTTGATCTGCCAACATCCCAGTGAAGTTGGAAGGTCTTGAAGGTTGTAGTGCAAGATTTTTCATTGCATGTTCAGGCATCAAGTTAATGCTAGAACCTCCATCTATGATAATTCCTTGTGCCTCATGCCCACTAATGGTGACTCTTAGATGTGGGCTCTTATAATCTTTGAGGGGGTCCTTCCCAAGATTTTTATCCTTACTCAAAGTGGTAGTATTTGCCACTAATGTGGTTGCGGAGACCTCATCAATGATCTGCAAGACTTCTGATCTAAATTTTGCATCCATATTCTTATTAAATAAGAAATATTGACCTCCTTTTCAATTTATTTGAGTAGTCTTAAAGCTTAAGATTCCTTAAGAGCATGGGCTCTATTTGAGTGGTCCAACTCTTCACGAGCCCTGTTGAATGCATGCCCAATGGCATCCCTAGTACCTATGAGATCTTCTCTTTGGCTTGTATCTTCACAGGTATTGGACTTGTCCTTGGATATCCCTTTCCATTTGTTCAATCCACTAGTACTTGAATCTTGGTCTATGTCTATTTGGGCCTTCCCCTTGCTTCTTCTCTGCATTACAGAAGAGTGAATTTCTTCTAACTGCACTACTCTTGCAGATGGTGATGGGTCATTGACTTGTTCTGCAAATTGTTCTTTGTTCATCGAGATCATTTGTATGTGAGGCCCAAATGTAGATGTCTGCTTCTTTGTACAAAAATTGGTGTAATGATCCCTAGCCTCTAGGTAGTTTGTGCAAGGAGGGGCATTTTCTGGTAGATGGAACCTACTTTGGTAATGTCCATATTATCCGCATCTAAAACAAATGATTGGCCTCCTAGGCCCATTTCCAAAATTATCCCTAGGTTGAGGGTTGTAAGAGTTACCTTGACTAGGTGCAACTACCATCACATTAGTTGGTGGTTGGACTCCTCCTTCTGCACAATATGTTTGTGCAGGCATCCCTCTTGACTGACATTCTTGAGCCTCATGACCAAGTCTCTTGCATAGTTGGCAAGTCACACTTAAAAGAGGAGACTTACTTACCACATGACCCTATTTGCTGCACATGGTGCACTACAATTCATTCTTGATGCCACCTCTGCGAAGTTCCTGTAGCCCCTGTCAAAGTTGTGCCAACTCTTGTACTTGGGCTTCCTCTTCTTTTTGTAACCTTAAGACCTCAATTTCTAGCCTCAATTGAGTAACCACACTTTCTTCCTCTTTTTGGTGTTTTTTCCTCTTCAAGCTCTCAAGTTCCTTCCTTAATTGAATTAATGGGTCCTCATATTCTAAAGGATAATGTCCCATATTGATGCCTAATGTGCTCCAATCTTGTGGATGTATTAATGAACTCTTCAATTCTTGTTGTAGGTAGCACTAACTCTTTAATTTTACACTATGTTGAGATTGGAAGTGGTTTAGCTAGCCACTTTGTGATGAAGAAGTCATGGGGAGGGTCTAGTAATTTAGCCATCAATGCCTTGGCTCTCGTGACAAATTCGAAAAATGTCTCGATAGGACCGAGTCTTAGAATGTTTAACTCTTCAATAATATTTTGGACTCTGTTCCATTGTTGGAACTGTATTTAAAAGCCTCCTTCATTAAGTCCCATCTAGTGAAATTATTATTGGCAAATTCACTAAACCATTTATCTGCTAAGCCTTCCAATGTTTCTAGGAAAAGAATAAAAAATGCATATTCCCTTCCCATTAGAGCCCTTGCCTTACATAAGGCCAAAAACCTTCTAATATGTTCAATTGGGTCTTCTTGTGCTAATCCCTTGATAGACAAAAATTTGATATTTAACCTGGAAAGTAGAGTCTCTAAGTGTACTCGAGCCACAATATTTCTTATTGATGATGTTGATGACAGAGGACTGGTTGACCTTTGAATAGCTTTTATTCTTGTTGCTTGCAAGGGACTCTCAAGGTTTGAGACCGGGTTGCAGTCATGCGCTGCTCATTCTCCTCTTAGGCTCAGAGAATTCCAAATAGAAGAAAGATTACCTCTCATACCAGCATTGTTGATATCCTTGCACTTCTTCTACACTTTGAAAATATTGCTTCTCCTATGCTCAAGCCTCCTTGTAGTCCCACTAGAAATGCCATTTCTTGTTGGAGGATTCTTTTGTGGAAAGGCACTTGAGATTGCCAATAGGAAAATACAATGAAAATGTACAAAAAAAGACCAAGTGTTCTCTATGCAGTGCGTAATACCAAAGAATACACAAACACAAGGTTATAAGATACCAAAAGTTTCTTATGCCACCAAACTTCTCTACACCAGACCTCCACCTTCTCTAGGAGCTTGCTCTTGTGCACGCCTTGCACTCAAGCTTCCAATAGGGTAGGGGGGAGGAACGCCTTCTTCGGATGCACACACCTCTTCAATGGTACCTTGTGCCACCTTCATTGCTTTGCTTACTAGTTCTCTACACTCCTTCTTTGCACACTAGATAAAACTTCTTGCATGCTTTGCTCTCACTTGCTTCTATGTGTCACACTCTAGTTCATCGTCTCTTGCTCTTCTCACCTAGTGTAGACCATGACCTCACTTGCTTAGTCTAACTCCTAGAATCATGTCCATGCTTTGTGTGTCGATTTACTTACATACATCGCTCCTAACTGATAGCATATCTTGGTGCTCACTTTGATGTCCCAAGAATGCCTAGAAATGCGTACAGCCATCGACTCCATATTTTTTCCTATAATAACTTTATGAGAAAAAGAAAATTAATGGGGGCATACATACACTTTTGCATACTACTTCCTCTTCACATGCCTTCACTTTTGCTTTCATTTATTCAATATGTGTACCTAAGGGAGGGTTCATCTATGTTAGAGTATGATCAATGTCTACCCCTCATGATTGTATGCACATTTTGTAAGGCCCCCTTTATGAGGAGAAGCCAAGCATGCATTACCCAATTGATGGGAATCCCAACTTGAATGTTGGATGAAGGTCATATTGGACCATGTAAGATATTATAAGGAAAGGGAGTTACCAGGGTCCCCAATTGTGGGGTCCGGGGCAGCGGTGAGCAGCCCCGGCTGGGGGGTCCAAGAGGGCCAGCGGGCCCCCTGGCTGGGGGGTCCCAGGGGGCCAGCGGGCCCCCTGGTGGGGGTCCGGGGGCAGCGCCCCCGGCGCGACGGTAAAGGGAATATTCCATGGAATATTCCCTGTCGGAGTCAGAAATCATTTATATTTGTTAGGTCGGTTCAACCAGTCTAAGCCGTGTATGGCAATTACGCGGGCGGTGGCCGCCCACGCCCTACCGCCCATGTATAGCCGTCCATGGCAGGCCACCCATGATCCTATATATACATGACTTCTGCACTACCTAAGACATTGAGTTGAGCCAGCATACCTCTACCTTGTATCTCCCTATCTAGAGTTGTCTAGATCACCATTTAAGCTCTACCTTGAGAGCGCACGGGTGGACAACGCCATCATCTTTGTACTTGCTGCTAGTAGAAAATTGTTGAGATTCTCCTATATCTGTTATCTTCTCTGCTATTGCTCCTGTGTTATATTGCGTAACTATTGTCTTACATGGTATCAGAGCTGTAAGGTTCGAATAGCTTGAGAAGTATCATTATTTTAGCCTACTAGCAGACTAGAATATCAGTAGATTATTCGAGTGATTACATGATGGCTTCATCGTCGAACACTAGTCTTGGTGCTTCACCTAATGTTAATGCTGCACCTATTCGAATTCGTCCACCTGCATTCACTGAAGGGAAGCTGGATGGAACCAACTATACACTCTGGAAGTTCAAAATTTCTGCAATTTTGGACTCCTATGAATTACTTGACACTGTCATGGGACCGATGGGATTGGATCCAGAGCCTATACCAGTTGAAGATCCAGCAAATTCAAGATTGATGATTCAGCCAGATCCAGATCTTCTACGAGCTTGGAAGAGGCGGAATGCTGATGCATTATGTGCGATTGTCACTAGTGTAAGTGATTCTGTGCTTACTTTAGTTCAACATACTACTAAAGCACATGAGGCTTGGGGCATATTGGCTCGACAATATGAGACCAAGAACCACACTAGGATACAGAATTTAGAAAATCAGTTGGCAAATGAAAAGCATTCTGATTCTGAAAAGGCTGAAGATTTTATCAAACGGATAAAGCATCTTCAAGATCAATTGGCTGCAGTTGGTGTTGTTATAACACCAGAAGAGCTAGCTCGAAGATCTGTACGTGTTCTTCCAGCAAAGTATGATGGATTAGTAACAGCCCTTAACACTCAGGTAAGGCCAACTCCTCTTACATTTGAAGAGTTTTGTGCCATGCTTTTAGAAGAAGAGATGCGGCTGAAGAATCGGCAAAGTACAACTGATGCTGCATTCTCAGCAAATGCAAAAGGTAAAGGCTCTTCAGAGGGATCAAAGAAGAAGCCAAAGAAGAAAAAGTTCACAGGAAGTTGCTTCTATTGTGAAAAGAAAGGCCATGCCATCAAGGATTGCAGAAAGAAGCAAGCTGATGAACGGAATGGGACTGTAAAATCATCATGGAAGAACAAAGAGTCTGCAAACAACACAGAGCTGGAACTTTGGGTAGCTATTGAAGAGGTATGTTCATCTGCTCAAGCTCGTGTTGATGAGCCATGGATTTTAGATAGTGGAGCTTCTCGCCATATGACTAGTAAAAAGGATTGGTATAGTTCCCTAGTGCCTCTGCGGGAATCCATCAATGTAGTGGTGGGAAACGACTCCAAGTGTCCAGCTGAAGGAACTGGAACCATCTCTTTTATCACTTCTCCAGGTGTTGAGAAAAAGTTATTCGATGTTCTCTATGTACCTACACTCAAAAGAAATTTGTTGTCAGTTTCTGCAATAACAGATCGTGGACTCGAAGTTCACTTCAATAAGAGTGGTGCGGAAATCATGGATTCATCAGGTAATGTTGTAGGTAAAGGCACACGACGGGATAACTTGTATGAGTTAAGTGCTTTAACTGCTACAGAAGATAAAGATGTAAGCAGGTTATGGCACCAACGATTTGGGCATCTCGGATTTGCAGTTTTGAAGGAGATGCAACGAACAGGGATGGTTGCTCATTTGCCTGCATTTTCAGAGTTGCAGGAACCTTGTGAAGCTTGTATGATGGGCAAGCAACAACGAAAGGCATTTCCAAGAGAGACTAGCAATCGATCTCAAGCTCCTCTAGAGTTGGTACATGCTGATCTCTGCGGTAAAATGTCTACACCTGCTTTAGGAGGATCTTTCTACTTCTTGCTGTTAGTCGACGATTATAGTAGAAAGATGTGGGTTTATTTCATTCGAGAGAAGGCTGATGCTTTTGAAAAATTTAAAGCGTGGCATAAGTATGTAGAAAGTGAATCAGGAAGGAAACTGAAGAAATTTAGAACAGATAGAGGAGGTGAATTCTTGTCAACAGAATTCAACAATTACTGTAAGGAGCATGGTGTGAAAAGGCAACTTACCACAGCTCATACACCTCAACAAAATGGCGTTGTTGAGCGCAGGAACAGGACAGTAGTTGAAATGGCTCGTTGTATGTTAAAGGCTCAAGACATGCCTGATTCATTCTGGGCAGAAGCAGTCAATACAGCAGTCTACATCCTCAATCGAAGCTACACAAAAGCTCTGAAGGGGATGACTCCTCAAGAAGCATATTCTGGTAAAAAGCCTTCAGTTTTGCATTTCAGAATTTTTGGTTGTTTCTGTTATGCACATATTCCTGATTCAACAAGATCAAAGTTGGATTCAAAAAGCAAAAAGTGTGTCTTCCTAGGATATAGTGAAGAGTCTAAAGCATACAGGTTATGGGATCCTGAGGCAAGGAAGATTTTTGTCAGCCGAGATGTGGTGTTTGATGAACGACCACACTTAGTAGAAGATAAAGGTAAATCTACTATCTCATCAAACGGAGAAATATCTCACCTTGTGCCTATCAAAAGACAGGTTAAAGTTGAGGAGGAGGAAACATCTGATGGAGAAATTTCCTCAATAAAAAGCCAACCAATTGTAGCTGCACAGCGTAAGCCACTACCAAAGTGGGCACAACAGCTCTTTGATGATCACAATCCACATGTAGATGCACCAGAATCATCATCGGATGGATTACGAAGATCAAAGAGAATAGAGGAGCAAAGAAGAGCCTCAGAACACATTGTTAACATGGCTCTAATGGCAGATATCATGGGTTCGATAAAGGAACCTACCACCATTGAAGAAGCCATTGATGATCCAGATTGGAGAGCGGCAATGCAGTCTGAGTATGATAGTATACTCAAAAATGATACATGGGATCTAGTCGACTTGCCGCCAAAGAAGAAGGTAATAGGTACTAAATGGATTTGGAAAGCTAAGTATAAAGCTGATGGAACATTAGAAAAGTATAAGGCACGATTAGTTGCACAGGGTTTTTCACAGATTGAAGGATTTGATGTTCAAGAAACTTTTGCACCAACAGCACGCATGACAACTATTCGGACGGTACTTGCAATAGCTGCACAAAAGTCTTGGCCTATTTTCCAGATGGATGTCAAATCTGCATTTTTGAATGGCCACCTCAAGGAGGAGGTATATGTATCTCAACCACCAGGTTTTGAGGTGCCCAATTCAGAAAATAAAGTTTGCAGGTTGAAGAAAGCTTTGTATGGACTTAAGCAAGCTCCACGGGCTTGGTACCAACGAATTGATCATTTTTTCAAAAATATGGGTTTTGAAAGAAGTACTTCTGATGCTAACTTGTATGTAACGAAAAGGGATAGCAAGCTAGTTGTTGTCATTGTATATGTAGATGATTTGATCATTACAGGAGATCATCAGGAACTCATCAATCAAACTCGGATCAGCTTGGGAACTGAGTTTGAAATGACAGACTTAGGTCTACTCCATTTTTGTCTGGGAATTGAAGTATGGCAAAGGAAGGATGGCATTTTCATCTCACAACAAAAATATTCCAAAGAAATTCTCAAGGCATTTGGAATGATGGACTGCAAACCAACTAGCACACCTATGGAGGTAAATCATAAGCTATCTATGGATGATAACATGCCTGATGTAGATGCTAAGAAGTATAGGAAGCTCGTTGGAAGTCTTATTTTTCTGTGCAACACTAGACCAGACATTTGCTATGTTGTTGGAGTGTTAAGCAGGTTTTCCAACAAACCTAAGGAGAGTCACTGGAATGCTGGAATGCGAATTCTAAGGTACATTGCAGGAACCTTGGATTTTGGTATTTTGTATACCACAGGTGATACACTCCAAGGATATTGTGATTCAGATTGGGCTGGAGATTGTGATTCTAGAAAATCAGTTTCTGGATATTGTTTCTCACTTGGTTCAGGAATATTTTCTTGGGTAAGTAGGAAGCAACCAACTCTCGCACTCTCCTCCACTGAAGCAGAGTACAAAGCAGCTTGTTTTGCTTCTTGTGAGGCAGTCTGGTTAAGGAGAATTCTTGCAGATATAGGCTTTCCATCAAATATGCCAATTGTACTCAAGTGTGATAATCAAAGTTGTATGGCTATTGCAAAGAACCCAGTATTTCATGCTCGCACCAAGCACATAGAAGTACAGTACCATTACATTCGTGAGCTAATTGAAGATGAAATTGTGGAGCTAGAATATTGCCCAACAGAGGCAAATTGTGCTGACATATTCACTAAAGCACTTGGAAGAGAGCAGCTCAACAAGCATCTTCAACAGATGGGCATAGGACCGAGACCTACTTGATTTATCATCGGTAAACATTGAGGGGGGGTGTTAGAGTATGATCAATGTCTACCCCTCATGATTGTATGCACATTTTGTAAGGCCCCCTTTATGAGGAGAAGCCAAGCATGCATTACCCAATTGATGGGAATCCCAACTTGAATGTTGGATGAAGGTCATATTGGACCATGTAAGATATTATAAGGAAAGGGAGTTACCAGGGTCCCCAATTGTGGGGTCCGGGGCAGCGGTGAGCAGCCCCGGCTGGGGGGTCCAAGAGGGCCAGCGGGCCCCCTGGCTGGGGGGTCCCAGGGGGCCAGCGGGCCCCCTGGTGGGGGTCCGGGGGCAGCGCCCCCGGCGCGACGGTAAAGGGAATATTCCATGGAATATTCCCTGTCGGAGTCAGAAATCATTTATATTTGTTAGGTCGGTTCAACCAGTCTAAGCCGTGTATGGCAATTACGCGGGCGGTGGCCGCCCACGCCCTACCGCCCATGTATAGCCGTCCATGGCAGGCCACCCATGATCCTATATATACATGACTTCTGCACTACCTAAGACATTGAGTTGAGCCAGCATACCTCTACCTTGTATCTCCCTATCTAGAGTTGTCTAGATCACCATTTAAGCTCTACCTTGAGAGCGCACGGGTGGACAACGCCATCATCTTTGTACTTGCTGCTAGTAGAAAATTGTTGAGATTCTCCTATATCTGTTATCTTCTCTGCTATTGCTCCTGTGTTATATTGCGTAACTATTGTCTTACAATCTAAACCTTCCAAACACTTTAAAACCCTTGAAAACCTTACAAAAAGACAATCTACAACCTGCATCCAACTTTCTATAAAACCATACCCATTGTGAATAAATTGATTGTGGTCTATCTCTGCACCTTGAGCAACTTGACTTTGACCACTTTGACTTTGATTGGCTCAACTCTCTCTCTTTCTCTCTCTCTCTCACTCACTCTCTCTCTCTCTCTCTCTCTCTCTCTCTCTCTCTCTCTCTCTCTCTCTATATATATATATATATATATATATATATATATATATATATATATATATATATATATATATATATATATATATATATGTGTGTGTGTGTGTGTGTGTGTGTATGTATGCATGTATGTGTGTATATGAATATGTACATGTATATGTGTGTGTATATGTATATGTATATGTATATGCATATGTATACGTATACGTAAACGTATATGTGTATATATATATGTATATCTATATGTATACGTATGTATATGTAGATGTATATGTATATGTATATGTATATGTATATGTATATGTATATGTATATGTATATGTATTTGTATATGTATTTGTATACGTATATGTATATGTATATGTATATGCATATGTATATGTATTTGTATCTGTATATGTTTATGTATATGTATATGTATATGCAAATATAAATATATAGATTATATTATATATATATATATGTGTGTGTGTGTGTGTGTGTGCATATGTATGTATATAGTTGTACATCCATATGTATATGTATATGTATATGTTTATGTTTATGTTGATGTGTATGTATACGTATATGTATATGTATAGTTATATATATATATATATATATATATATATATATATATATATATATATATATATATATATATATATATATATATATATATATATATATATATGTGTGTGTGTGTGTGTCTGTGTGTGTATGTATATGTATACGCATATGTATATGTATATGTATACGTATATGTATACGTATATGTATATGTATATGTATATGTATATGTATATGTATATGTATATGTATGCAACATGTATTGGTTGCAAAAGGACTATGGAACATTGTGCAGGGTGTTGAAAAATGTTCTATCACACCTGCATGATCATGGAATAATGAAAGAACTGATGCATGATCATGGAGTAATGAAAGAACTGATATAGCTATTATCCACGTTATGATGTAAAATCTTCGGTTACTTTCCATCAACAATCAGCATATCTGTCTTGATATGTGCCGGTGTTTACCAAGGAAAGAGATAAAATTCTTGAAGGCGTAAATGCACATAGAATAAAATCCTTTCCTTTCGCGGAAGTGATGCCCGCAGTTCTCTGCATGTACTTTTCAGTGCTTGACGGAAAGCTAGCGACTAACGGGAATGATGGTGTTGCGTTCTTGCGTTTGCAGATTCTAGTGCGCATCACAATCGAAAACAGTTCTTATGTGCTATTGCTGTAGAAGATTCTTAATGTACTGCAACAGTTGCGATGGCGTAATGATGTGCATTTTCAGAGGAAATTCACAAAATGACACGATATGAAAACGGCGACAATGATGATGGACATGACGGTCTCAATTTTCGGTATAAGTTGATCCGCACAGCTCAATTCGACGATGTGATAGTGATGTACAATTTTTGAGCAAATATTGTTTCTGCGTATGATTGAACGCATGTCGAAACGGAGGAGTTGATGATAAATATTATGTTTTCATGTTCCTTCGATAAAAACACTCATGCACTTACAATCATAAGAATTACTTACGCTTTCGTCCATTACCTACGTACTTTCGTTGCTTTGAATACTTGATTTAGATCACTTTTGTGCCTCGGAAAAATATACCCATGCTCAAAATTGATTAATATTATAGTTCAAAATCATAATGAACATCAATTGAAACCATGTGTTACATACATGGATGTAGTAGTGGACCTGCTTGACAACAAGAAAAGCCTATCTCATGTGTTCGATTCAAATTAATACTCTATCAAAAAATCATATACGTTTTTCTCCAATTCTATTGCCACCATGCCTTTTTTTATCCCTTTTTGGGTGATTTTGGGTGATTTTTCCATCTTGATGTGACCCAACATATTCTTTGATATTCAATGAAAGAGACATGGTGGAAGTAGTATTGGATAAATGGAGCGTGATTGTTTCCTAGTGCATGTAGTTTCATCCAATATGCAATTGATGCTCGTCTTGTTATCATATCATTATAAAGTGTATGCATTTCAAGGATGCTTTGAACTAAGAAATTAAGGTGTCCGTGTCCAAAATTTCTATTTATTTAGGTTTTATAAAAAATATCTACTTTATTGATATTTATAGCACAAAACGTATCATAAGGAATAACAAGATTGAAGAATCTGAAGTACATGTAGATGCCCCACCATTATGGATTTTGCGTAGCTCCTGAATCTGTGTAGAAAAAATGATCATCTTTTTTACCTTCTTTGTGGCTTCGATTCATGAGAAGCAATGAGTCTTCATGCACTTGCTGTTGTTGATTTTCTTCTACAAATGGATAACACATTTTGATATTCCAATAGATCAGCCTTTGATTCCTATGACATCTCATATAAACAGATTGAACGATCTATGATTGAAAACCATTTAGATGAAAAGACATTCATACTAATATTGTGTAGAATTTAATTTCCACGCATATTCCTCTATGTATATCATAACATATGCCACGATAGTATACTATGGGTCTCCTAATTGAAAAAAAATTCACATGAAGCTCCAATGAAATATGAACATTATTATGATTCACTTTGTTTTGATGGTTCTGATAATATATTGAATGTAATTCTCTTTTATTTCTATAAAGAAAGATATTTAAATGGTAAGATTATCCCCACATCTCAATATATCAAGAAGCAATGAAGGGTACTTTGATGTAGCACAATTGTGAACAAGAAAGGCCACATGGACATCCATTTATCTAAGTTTTTTAAGACTACATGGTACCCATTGATGTTCCTTGGGGTTATAAACTATTATTTGAATATATTTTTAGCATATCTCTCTTGATGAAGCTCAAAACGGATCTAGAATAATTATTAGAAGTAGCCAAGGTATTTCAAGAATGCTTAACAAAAGATACATGATTGTAATCGCATGAATGATTCTTATGGGAAGTCATGACCATCCCTTTGTAAAAGCTACAATCAATTTACATAATACTTTAGAAAGAAAACATCCTTATAACATAAAATACAAAGAAGAAAGATATAATATTCATGATAACTATAGTATTTAAATATGTAAAGCATATCAAGGAATTTATATATGGTAAAATTCGTTGATACATTAAATGCATTTTAATATATATAAAAATATATTAATCATTGTAAAACTTATGGCTCTTACCTCTCTATTCAAGAGAAATGTGGACCAAATTTTCAAGAAGATTCTTAATATGGATAATCTTCCCCTCTTTAGGATAAATGTTGGAGCAAGACACTCACCAATTGATGGTTACATGAAGTTTAGGAATGAAGATGTGAAGTAAATATCAAAGCCTAAAGTATGAAGTTTAGTGGAAGTTCAGGAAGAGATGTTCTACATACACATGTGCAATAGTTTTGTAGGGAGTCGATGGCTTCAGACAGATCTGAAATCGGATACCATTTGGTCACTCGTATGAAGGACCAAAGATCTCAAGAGTAGAGTCAAGCATAATTCATGTGCTCTCATATTCAAGTAATCCACTGAGCCTAGTGGTTAAGTCTCATGGTTGTGAAGGAGAAGGTCTTGGGTTCAATCCCCATGGGGAGCATGGGGAGAGAGTTTTGCCCAAAGAGCTCTAGAGCCTTCTAACTCAAGTTAACGTGAGTTAACTTGAGTCCAGTGGACTTAACTCAAGAGGTGAGTACAACAACCACTAGTGGACTCTAGTGGAAGCTACTTAAGTAGTGGTCCAGATCACTCTAGCCACTAATTGACTCTAGTGGTGGATATGAAAGGAGTGGAGGAGATTGCACATGCATTTGTGGACTCTAGTTACATTTGTGGTCCTCATTAGTTCAAGTAGCTATATATACAAGCATAAGGTTGGGAGGAGAGTCATTCATTCATGAGTATTTCTAGTTGTTACACTGTTGCCCTAGTGTTCCTACTACGGAGGAACTTGTAGACTTGAAAGTTTGGATGAAGAAGGATGCTCAAACAAGGAGCATCATCTATATGGAAGTAAAAAATTATTTGCTTCCTCATATTAGAGTACTTGAAAGTGCAAGTGATATATAGAGTGCTTTGGAGGAACAGTTTCAGAATACAACAAAATCAAGAAAGGCCTCACTATGGGCTGAGTTCACTTCATTCAAGAAGAAAGCCTCACAGTCAATATCTGATTATGTGACAAAGATGAAAGACATTGTTGATTCTTTAGGTGTAGTTGATGAAGACATTGAAGAAGAGAAATTGGTAAGAGATATTCTCACAGGTCTAAGAGGAGATGAGAAGTGGAAGCATTTCATATTGTGAACTTAACTTTCATTAGATCATTTCACTCCAGATTTTTTAGATATCTGAAATGATAACCTTTGGTCTCTAGTATTTTTGGCCAATGATCTAAAGACTATACTTAAGCATAGGTTTCTAGTCTAAGAACAAGGAATCCACTTAGTCTAGTGGTTAATTCTTATGGGAGGAAAGGACAAGGTCTTGGGTTCAAGTCCCATAAAGAAAAAGGTCCTTCCCAAGAGCTTTATGAGTTTGACCACTATTAGCTGTTCTTTCTGATTGGCATCCTTTGAGATAAAGGATTGTGAGTAATCAGTCCATAGATGGATGTTGGTGTGGATTGGTTGTGAAAAGATTGGTTTTCAACTAAAGTCACTTTTCTAAAGAGGGGTTTAGATTCAAAGGGATTGTCCTCAATAGCTATATATACAAAGCTTGGATGGGAGAAGTACAAACATTCATTCACCAACTATCATTTTTGGGAACTCTATTGCATTGGTATTTGAGTTCATTTGATCTTGGCAGCTACGAATGCATTATGAGCATGATTTTCAAGGAATTCATTGACTTCTTTTATCACATGTATAGCCATTCTCAATGTGTAGCAGTGGAGCTTCATATTTCTTTGTCATTGGGTATGTGATAGATAGAGGAGGAGAGTAACAACAAAAAAGGAGGAATTTTACATTTTTTCCAAAATATAGCCCTCATAGACATGCACAAAAGCTACCTCAAGTTTGGGCAGAGACCATTTTGGTACATGGAGAAATCCTAAGACCTTGGCCAATGCACATTGAGCTTCTTATGATTCATGAAGATTAAATGTACATCTATTTTATCATATGGTTGAAGCCTTCAAAGGCTAAAACCTTATTTCATCTTAGTCAAAAGTAAAGATGAAGATCTCATGATTTAAGAGAGCCAAAAGTATGATTTTTTTCAAAAATTCAAATTCATGTAGTTCCTAGAAATTAGGACTATGTTTTAGGTGGCAGGTTTAACTATTGCCAATTAAAAAAGAATGTATAGGTACACTCTCGATCTAGTTGTGGGATACAAAGGGATTAAAGAAGATATGCACACTCTCAGTGAGTGTATTTTGTAGTATCTTGAAGTTAGAGAAGTCCCTCACAACTCCTTTGTATCATATGTGCGATATGAATACACATTATGATTCATTTCTAATGACTTTTTTATTCTTTGTTTACTATTACAATACCTTGTGCAACTTTGTAAGCTTCTCAAAGTCATTCCTTAGTGTGTAGGTACTCATTGTTGAGTCTATCAACTGGATCCCTAAGCCAAGATTGTGACAAGCAGACATACAAAGTTTCATCTCATTGGATTCTTATATCTCGAGATATGTGTGATTATATGTGACTTGTTCTACATACCATCTTCTTCTTAAAAAGCTTGATTTACCCCCAAACTTTGTAGATTTATTGCTAAGTTTTTGATAAATGTAAATCCATGAAATAACTTGCTTTAATTAGCTTAAGAATTTAATTGAAGGTGTGTAAAATCTCTATAGAGAATTTCTACGAGTCTATGAGCATTGAATAAATTTCTAAGAGCTTCTGTTCAGAAAATGGAAATTTTCTTAGGGATTTTTTAGTCACAACTTATTTGTTTTGATATAGAAGTTTGAGATTAATGTTCCAAAAAACTTAGGTGGTATAAGCACATACTGTGGAAGCTTAAGGAGTTGAAGTGTCTACAACTACTTCTCAAGAACCAAAGCCAAGAAGAATCAACTATGGATGGAGTTTACAACACCAAAGAAGATGCCCAAGCAAAGTGTGATTGACTATCTCCAAGATGGAGGACATTTCAAATCAACATGGGAGCATTCGAGAGATCATTGATGAAGAGAAAATTCTGAGGCAAGTTATCAATGGGATCAAAGCTTATGAAAAATGGAAAGCCTTCACCAGAACCATGGATCTCTACATGGATTTGCAAGTGTCTGACGTCAACACACTCATGAGGAACGTTTCACACATGAAGCAAAGATTATGAAGAATGGTGATAACCAAAAAAGTAATCAATCCTCTACTTGCCATACAAATATAAATAAAGGCAAAGAAAATAAAGGGAAATCTAAGAAATTTGAAGATAATGGGAGTACCTCTCAAGTTAATTTTGTAGGTAGAGGTAGAGGTTCAAGAGGAAGAGGTGAAGGAGGTAGAAAAAATAGGGGGAGACCTCAAGGCTCATCACCCCCTACCATATGTGGTTTATCAATCACATCATAGATAATTGTTTCAAGAACTCAAGGAGTCAAAGAGGAAGAGGATACAATAAGGGAAGCTAAGTAAATTAAGGAAGATGCAATACATCTTGTGGGTAAAAACAAAAACTCATACAACAATAACTATCAAGGAGGATACAAAGGAAGGAGATACTTTGATAACTACACAGATGATCAAGCTCAAGAGGATTCACTTCTCCTCATGAACATGGCAATGAAGGTAGTTCTAATGAACATGAGTTCTACATAGACTCTTGACACTCAAATCATGTAGTAGCAAATGTGGCTCCACTCTCGAACTTGGAAGATCCAAAGAACAAATACAAATTCCAAATAGGAGATGACACAAGACATCGAGTTGAGAAAATAGGTAATGTGAAGACATCTAATGGTAGCATTATGAAGATTCCTTTATGTGCCTACCATCACAAAGAACCTTATTAGTGTAGGTCAGATTTTTGAGAAAGGATTGCAAGTGACACCTACCAAGCATGGAGCATATGTTGAGGACTCATATCAAGGATTCAAGAAGAAAGAAAATAGATAGAAGATAGATTGCTAGTTGAATTTTGAGATCGAGCCAAGAAGATTTCCTTTTTCAACTATTACACTCAATACCTATCAAAATTAGAGGATTGGAGTAAGAGGCTAGCTCACATAGAAGAAAGATCCCTCAAAACAATCACTAGAGATCTTAGTGTACTTTGACTACCCAACATATCAAAGCAATGCATGATATACAAGTGTATTGCATGTTAGTTTGGTAAGACATACATGCAATAATTCACTAAGAAAGGCTACATACATGGATATTCCTTGGAGCTTGTCCACACAAATGTTTGGGGAGTACCAAGAAAAGAACCTTTGATCTCTTGATCAAGGCACTATGTGCCATTCATAGATGATTATAGAAAACGGAGTATCTTATATTCCATGAAACATAAGGATGAAGCATTTTAATTCTTTAAGATGTTACTAACTCTTGATGACAACTAAATTGGTGAAAACCTAAAATGAATAAGGTCAAATGGAGTGGGAGAATATGCCTACCATGAATTTGATTGTTATTTTCAAGAGAGAGGAATCTGAAGGGAAATCACCACACGATACATTCATGAGCTGAATGGAGTGGCAAGGAGAAAAAATAGGTCCATTATGGAGGCTGCAAGTTCCATGCTAAATGAGAAGAAGCTACCTAACTACTTGTGGGCATATGAAGTACCTACTACCACCTTTTTGATAAATAGATTACCATCAAAGGCTCTTGAGGGTATGAATCTATATGAGGGATGAAATGGAAGAAGACATAGCTTGGATTATTGCAAGATCTTTGGGTGCATTGCATATGCACATATACCTTCAAAGATAAGAGGAACATTGGACCCTAAGAGAGAGAAATGAGCGTTCATCAATTATAACCTTAATAAAGAAGGTGATAGATTTTATAATCCCAACAATAAAGGCGTCATAGTAAGTTGAGATGTTATATTTGATGAAACATCATCATGGTTTGAAGATGAATGCACTAGATTCAAGAGACCTTATGAAGTAGAGGAAGACTTTCACACTCTCTTAAGGTAGAATGCCCTCACACATGAAGAATCAAGTGACTCTAACGATGATTAAAAAAATCCAATAAGAGAAGTCATTTCATGAAACTCCAAAGGCAAAGCTAAAGTGCAAGAGTTGAGGATGTAGCAGACTCCTCTCAACAAATAATCAAAAGGTCAACTAGAGAAAAGAAGAAGACGCCAAAGGGGTATGGACATGATACATAACTGGTCACTAAACACTCTATCTATTTAGCACAACATTCAAAATTCTAGAGGCCCTCATCTTATCAAAAAGCAAAGAAGAAACCTGACTGGATGAATGCCATGGAGGAAGAGATTGAAGCCTTGTAGGAAAACCATACTTGGGAGCTAGCACCCAAGACCTCATCTATGAATATCATTCGATAAAGGTGGATATAAAAAGGTTAAGAAAAACTTTGATGGACCTATTAACAAGTATAAAGCAAGAATTGTAACCAAAGGCTATGCACAAACAAAAGGGATAGAATATGAAGAAACATTTTCAACTATGCCATAGATACCAACTATCACACTGCTTGTGAGCATTCCAACTTCCAAGAATTAGAGGATTTACCAAATGGATATAAAGAATGCATTTCCAAATGCTTGGACATCTAAATCTCAACGTCCTAGTTTTGACGATTCATCATTCCTTGAACCTATATGCAGGTTAAGAAAGGCCCTGTATGATCTGAAGCAAGTCGAAATGGCTTAGAATCATGGGATTGTCATGTACTTGGAGGATAACGGATTGATGGTTAGGAAAGAAGATCCTTCACTCCATTAAGAGGAATCATCTTGAAGTCATATACCTTTGTCTATATGTTGATGATACAATTATCATTGATTAATATATTGAAGGCATAAGGAGGATGAAGCCTCAAGTAAAAGAAGAATTGAAGATCAATGACCTAGGGAAACTGACATACTTTCTAGGGTTCAAAGTAGTATATACCGAAAAGGGTATGTATCTTAGTCAAAGGAAATACATCAAAGATGTGCTTGCTAAGTTCAAGATGGAGAAATGAAAGGTTGTAGGTATGCCCATGGAAATGAATGTGAAGCTAAGTGCTCATGAATGAGATCAAATTGAATATGTAACTAATTATCAGAGTTTATTGGCTAGTTTGAACTATGCCACATTGACTAGAGTGGACATTTGCTATAGTTTAGGTGTCCTAAGTCAAATTATGCACACTCCTAGGAAACCTCAAATGGAGGCAACTAAGAAGATACTCAAATACTTCAAGGGAATCATTAATGAAGGTTTTTTAGTTCCCATATACATCTAATATAGATATCAAACTATTCTCTAATGTAGATTTGTTAGGTTTTAAATATGAAATGAGAAGTACATCAGGATATCTCACCTTGGTAGATATAGAGCTTATCTCATGGTCTTCCAAGAATCAACCTACTATTGCACTGTCATCAATTGACACTAAATATAGAGGACTAGACAATGTATATGAGGAATCAATATGGCACAAGACCTTGTATTTTTATTTAGGTCTCAAGACTTGCACTTATCACATTTTTTTCATGAAAACATTAGTTCATTTTATCTTGTACCTAACCCAATCTGTTGTGCAAGGAAAAAGTAAATAGAAGTTATCTATCATTATCTTAGATAAAAGATCAGAGATATGTAAATTGAGTTCTCTTATGTATCTACTCACCAACAATGAGGAGACATGATGACCAGGGCATTGGATGGAGTTACGTTGAATAGGTTCAAAGCTATGATTGGGTTACAAGAAGTATTGAAAAATTGAGGAAGCATGCATCTTAGGCTTGAGAAGGAGATTTTGGTGCATGGAGAAAACCTAAGAGCTTGGCCAACTCACATTGGAATTCTTATGATTGATGAAGATTAAATGTATATCTATTTTATCCTATGGTTGAAGACTTCAAAGGTTAAAACCTTATTTCATCTTAGTTAATGGTCAAGCTAAAGAATCTTGTGATTGAAGGGAGTCAAAAGCTACAAATTGGTTTTGAATTCAAAGTCATGTAGTTCCAAGAAATAAAGACTACATTTTTAGGCAGAAGATCAAACTAGCATGAATTCAAAAAGGATGTATAAATACACTATTGGATTTAGTCGCATGATGCACAAAGATTAGAGAGGATATTGATGTTCTTATTGAGAGTATTTTGTTGTATCATACGTGCAATAGCAAGTCACATTATGACTCATTTCTACTGATTTGTCATTCTATGTTTACTATTTCAGTGCCATGTGCAACTTTTTCATCTTCGTATAGTCATTTCTTAGTGTGTAGGTACTCAATGTCTAATCTATCAATTGGATCACTTAATTTAGACTCTCATAGGCATGTATCAAAGAGTCTTTTCACACTCTACTGATGTAGATGATTAATATCCAAAACACGAGCTATACATGAGTTTAGAATACCTCTATGTCAAGCATAGCTCAAAACCTTCACCAAGTTTTTGAAGTCTTTACCAAATTATGAATACTTAACTCTTCTATTAGACATGGCCTCAATGAAGAGATTCTACTTCACAAAACTCACTCATTGACTCATGAAATGATTAAAGTTTCTATGAAACTTTGATAAATCAATCTCCTAATGTTTTTGTAGCTACTCAAAGTGAAATTTCTTCAAAAGAACATACAAAATGTTAGGTTTACTTCAATAAGTAAACCTATGTCTTAAACAGGCTTTATCTGCAAGTGACTTATCAAATGCTTTTATACATAGATATGTTACCTTCAACTTAGATTTTGAATGCTCATTTGTGTAAAAGTTTACACTCTATGGTAAGATCTGATCAAATCTTTTACCATCAAGATTGTACCGATTTTAGAAGTCTAATCACAGAAGGAGAAATTGGAGAAAGGTCGAGTCACAATTGTTAGAAAGAAATTCTATTCTCTTGAAAATAGATTTGATGGATAATTCTCATACTCAGACTCTCTTATTCATCATCTACTCATCCGCTATTCATCTATATCTCTTCTCTCCCTCTATGACACATCTATATACAGGTATATATAGGCTTATATATCATGATTTGTCACTATTAAAAAATGTATATGATCTATTTACAAGATTAATATACATGAGTTTGCAAACCATCTCTATCTGAACCTTCTCTTCACTTTATGCTTCATTCTTTCTCCTTTTTTTCATCCTCTATTCTTCAATCCTCTTTGTACTCATCAATTTATGATTGTCTTGCTTCAAAAACTCCCCCTCAATCATTAATTGTGGTTATCTGGCTCTTCTTTATACCTGCCATTTCTTTAAACCTTTGCAACTTAGATCCATCCAAGCTCTCTGTTAACATATCTGCAACTTGATCTTTTGTAGGAGTATACATGATCTCTATCTCTTTTTCAATCACCTTTTCTCTCATGAAGTGATATTGAATCTCAATATGTTTGGTTCTAGCATGAAACATAGGCTTAGTTGCCAAATACAAAGAACTCATATCATCTCCATAAATGATAGGAACACTCTGATTGATGTCAAAACTCTTAATGACAGTTCTCAACCATATGACCTCCTTTGAATCCTCAACCACACCTTTATACTCTGCTTCTATAGATGATAAAGCAACTGTGTTTTGCTTCTCAGAACATCAAGAAATCAATTTATCTCCCACATAACACAAAACCCATGTGTTGATCTTCTATCATTAGCGCTACCTACTGATTGATTCTGGTATCTGATGTAAACCCATAGTACAAACCTTCTTTAAGTGTACCCTTAATGTATCTTAGCACCCTTTGACCTGCAATCCAATGTTCCTTCCTTGGACAATGCATGAGTTTAGATAAAACTCCAATTGCATATGATAAATTAGGTCTTGTCAATGTAGCATAAATCAAGCTACCCACCAAACTCTGATAAAGCTTCATATCTTTGAATTATTCTCCTCCATATCTACACAATTTTTGGTTCACCTCCATTAGGTTTGATGCCATCCTACAATCTTCCATATTAAACTTGATTAGCAAATTCTTCAAATACCTTTCTTGAGTCACATATACTCCATGTTGAGTACATAGAATCTCCATTCCCAAGAAGTATGATAAATCTCACAAGTCAATGATCTTCAATTCTTTCTCCATCTGCTTCTTAAGAATTTGTATGCCTTTGTCATCTGTAGCTGTGAGTATTATGTCATCAACATAAATAAAAACATAAATAAAACCATCTTCACTTGCTTTGACTAGCAAGCTACTATCTACCTTTGATGCTTAAAAACCAAGTTTCTTCAAGAACTTTACAAGCCTGTAATTCCATGCCCTTGGGGCTTGCTTCAAGCCATACAAAGCTCTTGCACACATAATCTAGATTATGTTGATGTTTAAAACCATCTGGTTATTCTAGGTATATTTCATATGAAATATAACCATTTAAAAATGCAATCATCTAATTGAGACAATTTCCAACCTTTGCAAGCAACAATAGCTATGAGATTCCTTATGGTTGTAATCTTTGCAACCTGATTATATGTTTAATCATAGTCCACACCATAATTTTGTGCATATCCATCCACAACAAATCTAGCTTCGTACCTAGACACACTTCCATATGTAAATCTTTTTGTTTTGTAGACCCATTTACATCGAATTACCTTCTGATTACTTGGTTTATGTACGAAGTCTCAAACCTCATTCTCAATAGAGGGATTCCTGGAGAGCTTACAAATCTATATACTCCAGTACAGAATGGTGTAGCTGAAAGGGTGAATAGAACTATTCAAGATAGAGTAGTTTCTATGCTGCATCATGCAAACCTTTCACAAGGCCTTTGGAACGAAAGAATATTGACTGCAGTTCACGTGATTAACCTTTCACCTAGTATTGCTAAAGGTCTGAAAGTGGAACAATAGTTATGGACAGGGAAGCCACCATATTATAATCATCTACGAGTTTTTGGGTGTGAAGCACATGTTCATATACCCAAGAAATTTAGAAAACGTTGGACCAAAAGTCGAAGAAATGCATTTTTCTTGGATATGGTCGAGAAGGGCAATTTGGATATCGCTTATGGGATCTTCAAACAGGATCAATAATCAAAAGTAGTGATGTCATTTTCAATGAGTCTAAAATGCATAAACAACCCATTAAGGAGGTTAAAGTGAGAAGAGTGGTGTTTGAGGATACTAGTCCTCCATTTAGCATGCATAAAAATGATGCAGATAGGGATGTTCAAGAGAATGTCCCATCAGATCACTCTACAAATGTTGTTGTTAAACAACCGTTAAGACGCTCTACGTGTCTCACATCCACCTGATAGATATGTTCTCACAACCATGCTTATAGATATTGGTGAGCCTTCTTTCTACAAAGAGGCTATAGAGACAACGGATCATGTCAAGTGGGAGTGTGTTTGCATGAAGAGTGAGTTGGATTCTATTCATAAGAATGGTACTTGGAATTTAATACCTTTGCCAAAGAACACGAAAGCTTTACCATGTAAATGCATATATAAGCTTAAATTAGAATCACATGTGCTTCTCCAAAGTATAAAGCATTACTTGTTGCACAGGGTTTTAAGCAACAACATGGTGTTGATTTTGAGGAAATCTTCTCTCCAATGCTGAAGATGACTACCATGTGCATCTTTCTTGGATTCATTGCAATGGAAGACTTAGAACTAGTCCAAATTGATGTGAAAACTACTTTCTTGCATGGAGATCTTACAGATGAGATCTACATGGAACAAATAGAGGTTTATGTAGTTCTTGGCAAAGAAAGTCTAGTTTGTAAGATGAAGAAGAGCTTATATGGAGTTAAAAAATCCCATAGACAATGGTACCAAAAGTTTCATATTGCGGAAGGCTATTCTCGAAGCAATGAGGATCATTGTCTCTACACAAAGAGATGCTCAGATGGCAGCTTGATATGCTTGATACTTTATGTCGATTATATGTTGATTGCTCGGAATTCCTCTTATTACTTGTCAATTCTCAAAAAGAACTTGAGTTAGACATTTGATATGAAGGATTTGGGGGAGGCCAAACATATTCTTGGCATGTTCATTACTCTTCATAGGAGTAAAAGATGCATATATTTGTCTCAAAATGTGTATATATCCAAAGTACATTAGAGGTTCAATATGCAGGGCAGAAAGGCATTGAGTACATCTTTACCCACATATGTGAAATTGAGCAAGGATGATTTCCCTAGATCAGATGAAGAAAAGGAATGCATGACCAAGATTCCTTATCAATCTACTATTGGTAGTCTCATGTATGCTATGGTAGCTACGAGACCAGACATTGCATTTGCAGTGAGGGTTGTGAATAGATATATGTCTAATCCTAGCATTGGACCTCGTAACCCTTCTCTACCATCTGGCCAACTAAAATTAGATTCTTAGTAATAATGGGAACACGCAATACTACCTCTTTAAGTGTAGTGCTCTTGTGGCCATTTTGAAATCTAATGTCTCCAATATGTCTAATGGCATGGTTGGTATTATCAGTGGTTGTGACACACCCTTTGACCTTAGGAACCTATAAATTAGTGAACATATCTATCATACATGAAATGTCATTGCTAAAACCACTATCTATGTACCAATTTTCATCTTTGTCCTACAAATGATCGTTATAGGCATGGCTCATGGCTAGCACTTGGTCATTACCTTCATTAAAAGCATAGTTCCCTTGATTCTTATTTGAAGGGCATTCAATTGCCCAATGGCCTTGCTTTTCACATGAATAGCACTCACCTCTCTTGCCTTGAGTTTTGTAACCACATCTACCACCACCTCTTTGATTCTTTCCTTTGCCTTTGCCATAGGATGTGCTAGCTTCATCTTCATTTGTGTCTCTGGACTAGTTTTTTCTTCCTTTGCCTCTTCCTTGCCTCTACCTTTCCCTCTATTTTGTGAATATATCATAGATTGAGAACCTTTATCTCTCTTTCCTCCTTGAAGCATCTCCTCATTGATCATGAGTGTGGTAAGTTGATCAAGGTCCAACATGTTCTCTCTAGCATAAAAAGAAGAAGTTAATAGCCTCCATTTGTCATCTTCCTTGAGACCATTCAAACAATATGACACCATGATAAAACTAGGTGTCTGTTACCTCTGTAGAATTTGTAGATAGCTTTACTCCTTTGATGGTGAACAATCCTCTAGATGCTCCACCTTGATGTAGCCTTCAAGTACTGCACCTTTTTGTCTTGCTTCACTTCAAGTCTTCTTAAAATCATCTTGATGTCTTGAAGATTCTCTCATACCAGTGATGGGTGATGGAAGATTTCTCCTCCGAATGCATAACAAGAAGCTTGGGCCCTATCGAAGACCTAGCTGCTCTAAGACGAGTACTCACTGAAACCAATATAAGTCACAACTCTAGAATCCAATTGAGAAAACATTTTAGCCACATAAATTAAACATTAAGTGCTTTACAATGAACTATGAAGCATTGTAATTGGAAATGTTTAGACTAGTCAAGCCAATCATACAAGAAAAACTAATTTCCCTTTCAAGTTTTAGGATAGACAAGTAGAGAATGAAATAGCTATAACTCACAATACAAGAAACATTTTGCAAAACCCTTTTGGATAAAGAATTCATGCTTTATAAAATTTCCAAAACGTATAATAACTCTAAAAATGGAGTTTCCTACAAAGAGAAAATGAAGTTTGAACACGATGCTATAGAAATTTAGCACCCTTTGGAAAGGGTAGGAGAGATATACAAGAGAATATGAACTCCTATGAAAGAAAATGGCTCAATAGCACATGTAGATGCAGCAACCTAACTTCCTACCATCCACACACACACTTATAATGATCTTGGATGGTGCTTAAATATCCATGAAAGCCTTCCATGACCATATGTCCTCCATGTCTCTTCACATGCCCTCCTTGTATCTTTAGCTACCTTGTGTCTTTGTCTCTTCATTAGAGTGTCTTTTGGTGGCTCAATGCCTCCTTTTGGATGCGTTTGTGCCTTCAAACATGTGCTTTGAATTTCGTAAGGCTCAAAAGCCTTCAAATGAATTTATTTACTAAAAAACATATGATTGAGCTTGCCCTAAAAAACACATAGCTTTTAACATATATGCATATGTATATGATTATGATGAGAGTGCAACTATGGTTGTTTCTTCAGGACCATGAAATAAATTTTGTGCCTCCAAATGTAAGGTATCAAGATGTTTCTTTTATCATCTTTAGATCCTATCCAATCTTCATCAAAGAAGAGTTTGATGTCTATATGAGATGTGTAAGGATAGTGCAAACCTTCATTGATAGTATCCTTCAAACATTTGAAAATTCTCTTGCTTGATTCCATGTGAGGATTCCTTAGATTATGCATGAATTGGTTTGAGACACGTACTCCATAGCAAATGTCCACTCTATTTAGAGTTGCATAGTTCAAAATACCATCTAGACTGTCACAGCTAGCTATATCTTCAAATTGCTCACCTTCATGAGAAATCAATTTCAAGTTCGTCTCCATAGGAGTACTTGCCACCTTTAAGCTTTCCATTTTGAATTCGAGAAGCATGTCTTTGATATATTTCCTTTGACTAAGATACATATCTCTGTTTGTATATACTACTTCCACTCCTTAAAAGTATGTGGGTAGACCTAGATCACTAATTTTGAACTCCTCTTTCATCTAAAGTTTAATCTTTGTAATTCCTTTAGCATCATTACTTGTAATTATGATTTCATCAGCATACACATATACATATATGGCTTTCGATTAAATAGGTAAAAAGCCTATGATTCCAAGCCCTAGGGGCTTGTTTCATACAAAGCTTTCCTTAACCTGAAGTTATGAAGTTGTTGCTTGAAGTGATTAGGAGGGCAGGAATGACTTCTGAAAAGTTGAAAGTTGAGCAGGAGCATTGCTTCAAAAGACCATTTTGCTTCATCTTAGCGGCACTTGTGACTTATTGGGTTTTCTCATTATGAGGATCTTTTCATTGACATTTTTTGATATTTGATATCATTTATTAAGAGTGATTCATTTAGGAGTTCCTTTGTATCAATTATTTTCGATGACACCCATTGTCACCTAGATTATACAAGCCTCATATGGAGTGATAGGTTGTAGTGCTTTGGTGGGACACATCTTAAGTACATATGCTACACACATAATTGTCCCAAACCATAAGCTATGTGGTAAAGCCTAAGTTTTGACCATACACCTCACCATCTCCATCAAGCATTTGTTCTTTCTTTCTAAAACTCCATTTTGTTGAGGTGCATATGGCATTTTACACTAATATTTTATCCCATGCTCAACCAATAGTGGATTAAAATTAGAAATCACCCTCTCGATAGGAACAAAGGGTGCCCAATTTACATGCTAACAAGTTTTTAGCCATAAAAAAAGTATTTTTAAAGCACACAAACACTTTGGACTTTGTGTTGAGTGAATAAACCCATTCATGCCTAGAAAAATCATCAATGAACATCATGAAGTAAATGAACTTCCAAAAAGAAGGTGTCTACATAGGACCACAAACATCACTATGAGCAATCTACAACTTATAAGCAGCTCTAATTGAACCATCCTTAGGTACATTTTTCCCAAAATAGAGCCTTGACATACATGTTTACAAGGTGTCTCAAGTTTTGATAGAGAGGACACCATATTGGATTTCGTGATGTGTAGCAAATAAGCATTATTTAGATGAACGAAGTGTGCATGTCAAAGCTTTGCATCTAAGATAGCCTAAGAATCTTGAGCTGCATAGGCTGAATCATTCACATATTTTCCTTAGTCTATGAGCTTATAAAATCTGCTACATAAAATGCTTGAAGCAAAAAGGTGTGAACACACTAGGACTGTCGAGGCACTTTTTTCCCCCTTTAGGAGGTTTTTTCCCCCAGCTTGTATATATGCCTATTACCCTAATGGGATATTTATCTTTGTACATTCTCTAGTAATACATTGAGTATTATGTGTTGTGCTCCAAGCTTCTTCTTCTTCCTTGTGTTGTTCGCGTGCTTCCGCAGATGTCTAACTCCAACATTGCATACAAAGTTATTGGTTCATCAAATCTCACCCCTTGATACTTTTATCTTATTTTTGTAGGGTTATAAGACCTATAAACCTTTTGGTCACTTGCATACCCTATGAACACACATCTCTCTGATTTGTCATGAAGCTTGGTCCTTAATTCATTGGGACCAATACATAACCTTTGCAACTAAATACTATTAAGTGTGATATGTGGCTTCCTATTATACCAAGCTTCATAAGGTGTGGTAGGAACTATACTTGATGTGGAAGCTGTGTTTATGATGTATATAGTTGTGGTTGATGCATTAGCCACTTGACCTACAGAGAATAGTTTCTTTGTATTGTGGGAACACAAAGAACATATTTCAAGCACTTGGATTTATGAGATTAATCCAACATAACATCACATATGTGTGTGTTAGCATGATGAGTGTCATCACCTTTTTCCACATGTCCTTTGGTTGATGGAAATTGCATGTTTGAGAAGAACTCCTTGTTGCAACTCATGTGGTTGCTACATCCACTGTAATGTACCATGTATTTGATCATTTTGTCTTGTAGCCACTCATCTCTATAATAGCTAGCATGTTTTCATTTTCATTGGAAGTAGATGCATGGTTACCTTGAACTTTGTAAATTGAATTTTTTTTCATGCTTTGAGAGCAATCTTTTGTAGAGTGACCATAAATTTTGCCACAAATGAAGCAACCTTGTGATTTTTTTATTATCTTTATTATGGTTGAACCGACCTCCTCTACCTCTAAAATTGCATGCCCCTCATGATGAAGAGTATTTACTTTGTTGTTCTTCATCATAATCACAATTTTATCCTCTTCCTTGTCTACCTCTTCCTCCACCTTAGTTTCTTCCGCTTCCTCTACATTTACCTGCATGGAAAGCTAGGGCTTCATTGCCCTTTGTATTTGAGCCCCCAATATCCATCTCGTCACTAACCATCAAGGCCACCAACTACTCAAAGTTGCTAAGAGTATCTTTGACATAGGTAGATGTTGTAAACGCCTTCCACTTCTCATCATCCCTAAGCCTAAGGTGTTTGCAACTAGCTCATCATCATCTATATCACAACCTATGGAAGCCAATGCATCACTACCCTCTTTCATTTTAAAAATGTAGTCATTTATGTTGTTACTAGGTGTTTTTGTCAAGTTGGTAAGTTCAATATTTAATTGAATCTTCCTAGATTTGGTTGAAATTGTATAAAGCTTTTCTATGGTTTCCCATGTCTTCACGGAATTATCTAGATCTTGTATATGCCCTATCATAACATTGATAATGTTGTGACATAATATGAAGAGGAATCTATTATATCTCTAATTGTACTCTCTAGAATTCATTAATTGATGGAGAGTTGGATTCTCTCCTAACCTCGGTCTAGCATTTATGCCACTAATGAGACCTCATAATCTTTTCCTATGACATAGCTAGAAATTCAGAACGTCCATGACTGATAATTATTCTTATACAACTTCTCCATTTGAGTGCTATATTCTAACATGGTGAGCTCTAATGCACTCTCCTAGACCTTTTTGATGTAGAGTTAATGCAAAATAAAAAAAGCTTTTACCTCTCTACTTCAAAAGTGCCCAACAAATGTGATTCACGCTCTCCTTCTACACAAAACCACTATTCACTCAAACAATTGATTCTTTGAATTCTTGAGATTTGAACCCAAGAGCTCTCGCACACATAAGCTATACTTAACTTTTTAATGCAAGTTATTTCACTCAAAATAGTTACTTCTAGTGCGAGAACCAATGCCTACAAAACAAACAAGTTATAGCCTTCACTACACATACAAAGATAGACCACTACTTACTTCTGGAATTGGTTCTCTCAGAATACGTAGAGATTCAATGCCTGCTTTGAGGAAACTTTACTTGATAAGAATAGACTTCTAACAAACCAACCATTACAAAATATGAGTGGGAAATGATAAGAACACCTTGCTTAGCATTGAGATGTATCTACCTCATATACATAGAACCGTGTGAGCTAGATATGGCTTCTCAAAGATGAATGAAATCTCTCAAGCAAGCAAAAGGCTTTCTAAGCAAGGGGTCTACTAGCTTATTAAAATGATCAAAAGGCTCACAAACATGTGAGGGTCTCAATTCAAACCATTTTTTGTGACAAATAGATTTGAAAAGATTCCCTATAAGTTAGGAATCACTTTTCCTAAAATATAGTCTTTTATCACACCTAAATGTGATTGATGACTTGTAACTATTGTGAGGGGGATTTGAAATTCAGATTCAAATTTATTTCTCGTGCTTGATGTCTTACTTCATGTAGCTCTCACTTGCTTAGTCTAACTCCAAGAATACTGCCCATGCTCTTTTGTGTCAATTCACTTATGTACACCGCTCCTAACTAATAGCATATCTTGGTGTTCACTTTGATATCCCAAGAATGTCTAAAAATGTGTACAACCAATGACTCCCTATTTTATCCTATAGTGAATTTAGGAGAAAAACACAATTTTAAATGGGGATCCATACATACACTTTTGCATACAGCTTCCCCTTCACATGCCTTCACTTTTGCCTTCATTTCTTCAATATGTGTACCTAAGGGAGGGTTCACCTGAACCTTACAAACACTTTAAAACCCTTGAAAACCTTACAAAAAGACAATCTCAAACCTGCATCCAACTTTCTACAAAACCATAGCCATTGTGAATAATTTGATTGTGTACCTCTGCACCTTGACCAACCTGACATTGACCACTTTGAATTTGACTAGATTGACTTTGAGCACTTTGACTTTGATCAGATTTACTTTGACCACTTTGACTTTGAGTGGCTCAATAGTTGTCCACCACCTAATGGGGTCTCCATCCTAGAGAGTTAATAGCCAAACCTAAACAAAGAGGTTCACCTTGCGAAAATCTTCAAAATGACATCTAAGCAGGTACCAAGTCCACAAGGAGCAGGAAAGAACAATCACAAGGGAATAAGAAAAATTAAATATGATCTCATTGAAGAATCATAAGCTGGATAGGAAGGAAGGAAAGGTTATGGAGGGTTAAGAAGGATAGGGGAAGGAGGGGGAAGGTTGGGGATGGGTTGAGGTATAAAATGAGGGGTAGGGGGTATGAGTTGGGGCTATGAAGAGGGAAAAAATGCTAAAACATGAAAGATATAGAGAATTCATATGGGAAGATGTGAGACATGTGGAAAAATAAGGTGGAATAGACCATGTGGACCACATGCAGAATAAAAAACACATGTTAAATGTGCACAAAACATGTAGGTTTGGACCAAAATTAGGATAAGAGTCTAGATTTTGGTAAAATAAATGCAAAATTTGAGTCCAACAATGTCAAGAAACATAAAATTGACCCCAAATTTGAAAACATTAGCCAACCGAAGTGCAATCTAGAGCCAAAACAAATTTTCCAATAAAAATTAAAACAAATGGAACCACACACCATAGGATAAATTAATCTTATGGTGGGTGGGGGGAGGGGGGGAGAGAGAGGAGGTAGGGGCTAGAGCAAGAGTAGAGAGAGGTAGAGAGAGGTGGAGAGAAAAGATAGTGAGAGATAAAGGTGTTACATACATGGATGTAGTAGTGGACCTACTTGATTTGCCATTGTACAATATCCTTAAGAGACATATATTCTACATAGCTTTGACAACAAGAAAAGCCTATCTCATGTGTTGGATTCAAATTGGTACTCTATCAAAAAGTCATATACGTTTTTCTCGAATTCTATTGCCACCATGCCTTTTTTTATCCCTTTTTGGGTGATTTGTAAAATGATATCTTGGGCATTTCCTCCTATATTCAAACTCCCATTTTTCCATCTTGATGTGACCCAACATATTCTTTGATATTCAATGAAAGAGACATGGTGGAAGTAGTATTGGATAAATGGAGCGTGATTGTTTCCTAGTGCATGTAGTTTCATCCAATATGCAATTGATGCTCGTCTTGTTATCATATCATTATAAAGTGTATGCATTTCAAGGATGCTTTGAACTAAGAAATTAGGGTGTCTGTGTCCGAAATCTCTACTTGTTTAGGTTTTATAAAAAAATATCTTCCTTATTGATATTTATAACACAAAACATATCATAAGGAATAACAAGATTGAAGAATCTGAAGTATAGGTAGATGCCCCATCATTATGGATTCTGCATAGCTCCTAAATCTGTGTAGAACAAATGATCATCTTTTTTACCTTCTTTGTGGCTTCGATTCATGAGAAGCAATGAGTCTTCATGCACTTTCTGTTGTTGATTTTCTTCTACAAATGGATAACACATTTTGATATTCCAATAGATCAGCCTTTGATTCCTATGACATGTCATATGAACAGATTGAACGACTTATGATTGAAAACCATTTAGTGAAAAGACATTCATACTAATATTGTGTAGAATTTAATTTCCACGCATATTCCTCTATGTATATCATAACATATGCCACGATAGTATACTATGGGTCTCCTAATTGGAAAAAAAATTCACATGAAGCTCCAATGAAATATGAACATTATTATGATTCACTTTGTTTTGATGGTTCTGATAATATATTGAATGTGATTCTCTTTTATTTCTATAAAGAAAGATATTTAAATGTTAAGATTATCCCCACATCTCAATATATCAAGAAGCAATGAAGGGTACTTTGATGTAGCACAATTGTGAACAAGAAAGGCCACATGGACATCCATTTATCCAAGTTTTTTAAGACTACATGGTACCCATTGATGTTCCTTGGGCTTATAAACTATTATTTGAATAGATTTTTAGCATATCTCTCTTGATGAAGCTCAAAACGGATCTATAATAATTATTAGAAGTAGCCAAGGTATTTCAAGAATGCTTAACAAAAGATACATGATTGTAATCACATGAATGATTCTTATGCGAAGTCATGACCATCCCTTTGTAAAAGCTACAATCAATTTACATATTACTTTAGAAAGAAAACATCCTTATAACATAAAATACAAAGAAGAAAGATATACTATTCATGATAACTATAATATTTAAATATGTAAAGCATATCAAGGAATTTATATATGGTAAAATTCGTTGATACATTAAATGCATTTTAATATATATAAAAATATACTAATCATTGTAAAACTTATGGCTTTTACCTCTCTATTCAAGAGAAATGTGGACCAAAGTTTCAAGAAGATTTTTAATATGGATAATCTTCCCCTCTTTAGGATAAATGTTGGAGCAAGACACTCACCAATTGATGGTTACATGAAGTTTAGGAATGAAGACGTGAAGTAAATATCAAAGCCTAAAGTATGAAGTGAAGTGGAAGTTCAGGAAGAGATGTTCTACATACACACGTGCAATAGTTTTGTAAATAGTTCAAAAATACTTTGATGTTATGAGGAATCCAAACCCATATGTATATATACACTTGTATATATTCGTGATACATATGAGAGATGATAGATAGATGAGATATAGAAGAGAAAATTACAATTTTAATGATCAATATCCATCATATGTACCTCCTATTCAAAATAGAGAAGTTTTGAGGAAGTAGCACCTCGATATTTTCCATCTCTCTCCTTCTTTGCTCATTCATTTGAGAAATCCTTTTGTGTGCATCTAATTCGATAGTTAATGCATCTATGGTCAAGTATTGAGAGTTCAATTGTATTAGGTGGAGAGAATTGTGTGTAGGAACATTCATATGTAAACAGGTGTTGAGAGACTACTGAAATAGGTGCAATCTCGATGATAAAAGAACTGATCAGATTTCAGTCTATAGTGTAAAGGTTTGCACAAGTAAGAACCTTATATCTAAAAGCATTTGATCAAGTGGCCTCTAGTTTGTGAGAACCATGCATTTAAAGTTACATATGTAAAAGTCGCTTGCAGAGAAAGCCTATTTTAGACATAGGTTTACTTATTGAAGTAAATTTGAAGTTTTGTAAATTCTTTTGGATAATTTTCACTTGGCGTAGTTGCGCAAACATTATAAGAGTGTTGTATCAATGTTTCATAACAAACGTTAATCATTTCATAAGTCAATGAATGCATTTTGTGAAGCAAGCTTTTCTGATTATAGTCATAGTTCATAGAAATGGTGATAGTTTATAAATTGACAAATGTTCTCCAAATTTGAAGAAGTTTATAAGTTATACTTGATATAGAGGTGTTCTAAATTCAAGTATAGCTTATTTTTTGGAGATTAATCATCTCCATCAGTGGTATCAAGGAAGTTTTGATCAAAGTTGAAGTAAAGGAAGACCTCGACTGCTGCAGACATAGAGAACTCAACATTTGAATATTCAAAAGGACAAAGTGTGAAGGAAAGGCTAAAGGAAAACACAAAAGAGCAATCAAAAGGATCAGAATGAGTAAATTTCAAAGCAAAGGTACATCCATTACTTATAAGGTTGAAAATTTGTTAGTACAGTTGAAGAAACAATGGGAGATAGTATTCAAATTGAGAAGTTGGATATAGAAAACTATCCAGCTTGGTCTATGAGGATGGTATCTCATCTTATTAGCATAGATCTGATGGGATACAATTTAGGAGAAGAAGAGAAGCCAAAATTCAAAGATCCTAGTTGTGATAAAGTAAGTCTATGGTCTAGGGATTGGATGGCTTCAGACAGATCTGAAATCGGATACCATTTGGTCACTCGTATGAAGGACCAAAGATCTCAAGAGTAGACTCAAGCATAAGTCATGTGCTCTCATATTCAAGTAATCCATTGAGCCTAGTGGTTAAGTCTCATGGTTGTGAAGGAGGAGGTCTTGGGTTCAATCCCCATGGGGAGCATGGGGAGAGAGTTTTTCCCAAAGAGCTCTAGAGCCTTCTAACTCAAGTTAACGTGAGTTAACTTGAGTCTAGTGGACTTAACTCAAGAGGTGAGTACAACAACCACTAGTGGACTCTAGTGGAAGGTACTTAAGGAGTCATCGAGATCACTCCAGCCACTAATTGAGTCTAGTGGTGGATATGATAGGAGTGGAGGAGATTGCACATGCATTTGTGGACTCTAGTTACATTTGTGGTCCTCATTAGTTCAAGTAGCTATATATAGAAGCATAAGGTTCGGAGGAGAGTCATTCATTCATGAGTATTTCCAGTTGTTATGTTGTTGCACTAGTGTTCCTACTACGGAGGAACTTGTAGACTTGAAAGTTTGGATGAAGAAGGATGCTCAAACAAGGAGCATCATCTATATGGAAGTAAAAGATTATTTGCTTCCTCATATTAGAGTACTTGAAAGTGCAAGTGATATATGGAGTGCTTTGGAGGAACAGTTTCAGAATACAACAAAATCAAGAAAGGCCTCACTATGGGCTGAGTTCACTTCATTCAAGAAGAAGCCTCACAGTCAATATCTGATTATGGGACAAAGATGAAAGATATTGTTGATTCTTTAGGTGTAGTTGATGAAGACATTGAAGAAGAGAAATTGGTAAGAGATATTCTCATAGGTCTAACAGGAGATGAGAAGTGGAAGCATTTCATATTGTCAACTTAACTTTCATTAGATCATTTCACTCCAAATTTTTTAGATATCTGAAATGATAACCTCTGGTCTCTAGTATTTTTGGCCAATGATCTAAAGACTATACTTAATCATAGGTTTCTAGTCTAAGCACAAGGAATCCACTTAGTCTAGTGGTTAATTCTTATGGGAGGAAAGGACAAGGTCTTGGGTTCATGTCCCATAAAGAAAAAGGTCCTTCCCAAGAGGTTTATGAGTTTGAACACTATTAACTATTCTTTCTAATTGGCATCCTTTGAGATAAAGGATTGTGAGTAATCAGTCCATAGAAGGATGTTGGTGTGGATTGATTGTGAAAGGATTGGTTCAACTAAAGTCACTTTTCTAAAGAGGGGTTTAGATTCAAAGGGATTGTCCTCAATAGCTATATATACAAAGCTTTGATGGGAGAAGTACAAACATTCATTCACCAACTATCATTTTTGGGAACTCTATTGCATTGGTATGTGAGTTCATTTGATCTTGGCACCTACGAATGCATTATGAGCATGATTTTCAAGGCATTTAGTGAATTCTTTTATCACATGTATAGCCATTCTCAATGTGTAGCAGTGGATCTTCATATTTCTTTGTCATTGGGTGTGTGATAGATAGAGGAGGAGAGTAACAACAAAAAAGGAGGAATTTTACATTTTTTCCAAAATATAGCCCTCATAGACATGCCCAAAACCTACCTCAAGTTTGGGCAGAGACCATTTTGGTACATGGAGAAATCCTAAGAGCTTGTCCAATGCACATTGAGCTTCTTATGATTCATGAAGATTAAATGTACATCTATTTTATCATATGGTTGAAGCCTTCAAAGGTTAAAACCTTATTTCATCTTAGTCAAAAGTAAAGATGAAGATCTCATGATTTAAGAGAGCCAAAAGTATGATTTTTTTCAAAAATTCAAATTCATGTAGTTCCTAGAAATTAGGACTATGTTTTAGGTGGAAGGTTTAACTATTGCCAATTAAAAAAGAATGTATAGGTACACTCTCGATCTATTTGTGGGATACAAAGGGATTAAAGAAGATGTGCACACTCTCAGTGAGTGTATTTTGTAGTATCTTGAAGTTAGAGAAGTCCCTCACAACTCCTTCGTATCATATGTGCGATATGAATACACATTATGATTCATTTCTAATGAATTTTTTATTCTTTGTTTACTATTACAATACCTTGTGCAACTTTGTAAGCTTCTCAAAGCCATTCCTTAGTGTGTAGGTACTCATTGTTGAGTCTATCAACTGGATCCCTAAGCCAAGATTGTGACAAGCAGACATGCAAAGTTTCTTCTCATTGGATTCTTATATCTCGAGATATGTGTGATTACATGTGACTTGGTCTACATACCTTCTTCTTCTTAAAAAGCTTGATTTACCCCCAAACTTTGTAGATTTATTGCTTAGTTTTTGATAAATGTAAATCCATGAAATAGCTTGCTTTAGTTAGCTTAAGAATTTAATTGAAGGTGTGTAAAATCTCTATAGAGAATTTCCACAAGTCTATGAGCATTGAATAAATTTCTAAGAGCTTCTCTTCAGAAAATGGAAATTTTCTTAGGAATTTTGTAGTCACAACTTATTTGTTTTGATATAGAAGTTTGGGATTAATGTTCCAAAGTACTTAGGTGGTATAAGCACATACTGTGGAAGCGTAAGGAGTTGAAGTGTCTACAACTACTTCTCAAGAACCAAAGCCAAGAAGAATCAACTATGGATGGAGTTTACAACACCAAAGAAGATGCCCAAGAAAAGTGTGATTGACTATCTCCAAGATGGAGGACATTTCAAATCAACATGGGAGCATTCGAGAGATCATTGATGAAGAGAAAATTATGAGGAAAGTTATCAATGGGATCAAAGCTTATGACAAATGGAAAGCCTTCACCAGAACCATGGATCTCTACATGGATTTGCAAGTGTCTGACTTCAACACACTCATGAGGAACGTTTCACACATGAAGCAAAGATTATGAAGAATGGTGATAACCAAAAACGTAATCAATCCTCTACTTGCCATACAAATATTAATAAAGGCAAAGAAAACAAAGGGAAATCTAAGAAATTTGAAGATAATGGGAGTACCTCTCAAGGTAATTTTGTAGGTAGAGGTAGAGGTTCAAGAGCAGAGGTGAAGGAGGTAGAAAAAATAGGGGGAGACCTCAAGGCTCATCACCCCCTACCATATGTGGTTTATCAATCACATCATAGATAATTGTTTCAAGAACTCAAGGAGTCAAAGAGGAAGATGATACAATAAGGGAAGCTAAGTAAATTAAGGAAGATGCAATACATCTTATGGGTAAAACAAAAACTCATACAACAATAACTACAAAGTAGGATACAAGGAGATACTTTAATAACTACAGAGATGATCAAGCTCAAGAGGATTCACTTCTACTCATGAACATGGAAATGAAGGTAGTTCTGATGAACATGAGTTCTACATAGACTCTTGACACTCAAATCATGTAGTAGGAAATGTGGCTCTACTCTCGAACTTGGAAGATCCAAAGAACAAACACAAATTCCAAATAGGAGATGACACAAGACATCGAGTTGAGAAAATAGGTAATGTGAAGACATCTAATGGTAGCATTATGAAGATTTCTTTATGTGCCTACCATCACAAAGAACCTTATTAGTGTGGGTCAGTTTTTTGAGAAAGGATTGCAAGTGAGACCTACCAAGCATGGAGCATATGTTGAGGACTCATATCAAGGATTCAACAAGAAAGAAAATAGATAGAAGATAGATTGCTAGTTCACTTTTGAGATGGAGCCAAGAAGATTTCCTTTTTCAACTATTACACTCAAACCCTATCAAAATTAGAGGATTGGAATAAGAGGCTAGCTCACATAGAAGAAAGATCCCTCAAAACATTCACTAGAGATCTTAGTGTACTTTGACTACCCAACATATCAAAGCAATGCATGATATACTAGTGTATTGCATGTTAGTTTGGTAAGACATACATGCAATCATTCACTAAGAAAGGCTACATACATGGATATTCCTTGGAGCTTGTCCACACAAATGTTTGGGGAGTACCAAGAAAAGAACCTTTGATCTCTTAATCAAGGCACTATGTGCCATTCATAGATGATTATAGAAAACATAGTATCTTATATTCCATGAAACATAAGGATGAAGCATTTTAATTCTTTAAGATGTTATTAACTCTTGATGACAACCAAATTGGTGAAACCATAAAAAGAATAAGGTCAAATGTAGTGGGAGAATATGCCTACCATGAACTTGATTGTTATTTTCAAGAGAGAGGAATCTGAAGGGAAGTCACCACAGGATACATTCATGAGCTGAATGGAGTGGCAAGGAGAAGAAATAGGTCCATTATGGAGGCTGCAAGTTCCATGCTAAATGAGAAGAAGCTACCTAACTACTTGTGGGCATATGAAGTACCTACTACCACCTTTTTGATAAATAGATTACCATCAAAGGCTCTTGAGGGTATGAATCTATATGAGGGATGGAATGGAAGAAGACATAGCTTGGATTATTGCAAGATCTTTGGGTGCATTGCATATGCACATATACCTTCAAAGATAAGAGGAACATTGGACCCTAAGAGAGAGAAATGAGCATTCATCAATTATAACCTTAATAAAGAAGGTGATAGATTTTATAATCCCAACAATAAAGGCGTCATAGTAAGTCGAGATGGTATGTTTGATGAAACATCGTCATGGTTTGAAGATGAATGCACTAGATTCAAGAGACCTTATGAAGTAGAGGAAGACTTTCACACTCTCTTAAGGTAGAATGCCCTCACACATGAAGAATCAAGTGACTCTAACGATGATTATAAAAATCCAATAGGAGAAATCATTTCATGGAACTCCAAAAGCAAAGCTAAAGTGCAAGAGTTGAGGATGTAGCAGACTCCTCTCAACAAATAATCAAAAGGTCAACTAGAGAGAAGAAGAAGAAGCCAAAGAGGTATGGACATGATACATAACTGGTCACTAAACACTCTATCTATTTAACACAAGATTCAAAATTCTAGAGGCCCTCATCTTATCAAAAAGCAAAGAAGAAACCTGACTGGATGAATGCCATGGAGGAAGAGATTGAAGCCTTGTAGGAAAACCATACTTGGGAGCTAGCACCCAAGACCTCATCTATGAATATCATTCGATAAAGGTGGATATAAAAGGTTAAGAAAAACTTTGATGGACCTATTAACAAGTATAAAGCAAGAATTGTAGCCAAAGGCTATGCACAAACAAAAGGGATAGAATATGAAGAAACATTTTCAACTATGCCATAGATACCAACTATCACACTGCTTGTGAGCATTCCAACCTCCAAGAATTAAAGGATTTACCGAACGGATATAAAGAATGCATTTCCAAATGGTTGGACATTAAATCTCAACGTCCTAGTTTTGACGATTCATCATTCCTTGAACCTATATGCAGGTTAAGAAAGGCCTTGTATGATCTGAAGCAAGTTGAAATGGCTTAGAATCATGGGATTGTCATGTACTTGGAGGATAACGGATTGATGGTTAGGAAAGAAGATCCTTCACTCCATTAAGAGGAATCATCTTGAAGTCACATACCTTTGTGTATATGTTGATGATACAATTATCATTGATTAATATATTGAAGGCATAAGGAGGATCAAGCCTCAAGTAAAAGAAGAATTGAAGATCAATGACCTAGGGAAACTGACATACTTTCTAGGGTTCAAAGTAGTATATACCGAAAAGGGTATGTATCTTAGTCAAAGGAAATACATCAAAGATGTGCTTGCTAAGTTCAAGATGAAGAAATGAAAGGTTGTAGGTATGCCCATGGAAATGAATGTGAAGCTAAGTTCTCATGAATGAGATCAAATTGAATATGTAACTAATTATGAGAGTTTATTGGCTAGTTTGAACTATGCCACATTGACTAGAGTGGACATTTGCTATAGTTTAGGTGTCCTAAGTCAAGTTATGCACACTCCTAGGAAACCTCAAATGGAGGCAACTAAGAGGATACTCAAATACTTCAAGGGAATCATTAATGAAGGTTTTTTAGTTCCCATATACATCTAATATAGATATCAAACTATTCTCTAATGTAGATTTGTTAGGTTTTAAATCTGAAATGAGAAGTACATCAGGATATCTCACCTTTGTAGATATAGAGCTTATCTCATGGTCTTCCAAGAATCAACATACTATTGCACTGTCATCAATTGACACTAAATATAGAGGACTAGGCAATGTAAATGAGGAATCAATATGGCACAAGACCTTGTATTTTGATTTAGGTCTCAAGACTTGCACTTATCACATTTTTTTCATGAAAACATTAGTTCATTTTATCTTGTAGCTAACCCAATCTGCTGTGCAAGGAAAACGTAAATAGAGGTTAACTATCATTATCTTAGATAAAAGATCAGAGATATGTAATTTGAGTTCTCTTATGTATCTACTCACCAACAATGAGGAGACATGATGACCACGGCATTGGATGGAGTTATGTTGAATAGGTTCAAAGCTATGATTGGGTTACAAGCATCTTAGGCTTGAGAACGAGATTTTGGTGCATGGAGCAAACCTAAGAGCTTGGCCAACTCACATTGGAATTCTTATGATTGATGAAGATTAAATGTATATCTATTTTATCGTATGGTTGAAGACTTCAAAGGTTAAAACCTTATTTCATCTTAGTTAATAGTCAAGCTAAAGAATCTTGTGATTGAAGGGAGTCAAAAGCTACAAATTGGTTTTGAATTCAAAGTCATGTAGTTCCAAGAAATAAAGACTACATTTTTAGGCAGAAGATCAAACTAGCATGAATTCAAAAAGGATGTATAAATACACTATTGGATTTAGTCGCATGATGCACAAAGACTAGAGAGGATATTGATGTTCTTATTTAGAGTATTTTGTTGTATCATATGTGCAATAGCAAGTCACATTATGACTCATTTCTACTGATTTGTCATTCTATGTTTACTATTACAGTGCCATGTGCAACTTTTTCATCTTCGTATAGTCATTTCTTAGCGTGTAGGTACTCAATGTCTAATCTATCAATTGGATCACTTAATTTAGACTCTGATAGGCATGTATCAAAGAGTATTTTCCCACTCTACTGATGGAGATGATTAATATCCAAAACACGAGCTATACTTGAGTTTAGAATACCTCTATGTCAAGCATAGCTCAAAACCTTCACCAAGTTTTGGAAGTCTTTACCAAATTATGAATACTTAACTCTTCTATTAGACATGGCCTCAATGAAGAGATTCTACTTCACAAAACTCACTCATTGACTCATGAAATGATTAAAGTTTCTATGAAACTTTGATAAATCAATCTCCTAATGTTTTTGTCTTCTCAACCATATGACCTCCTTTGCACCCTCCACCACACCTTTATACTCTGCTTCTATCGATTACTTCAAGACTTCAAGAAATCAATTTATCTCCCACATAACACACAAACCCATGTGTTGATCTTCTATCATTAGCGCTACCTACCCAATACATCATTATATATCTTGATTTTGGTATCTGATGTAAACCCATAGTACAAACCTTCTTTAAGTGTACCCTTAATGTATCTTAGCACCCTTTGACCTGCAATCCAATGTTCCTTCCTTGGACAATGCATGAGTTTAGATAAAACTCCAATTGCATATGATAAATTAGGTCTTGTCAATGTAGCATAAATCAAGCTACCCACCAAACTCTGATAAAGCTTCATATCTTTGAATTATTCTCCTCCATATCTACACAATTTTTGGTTCACCTCCATTAGGTTTGATGTCATCCTGCAATCTTCCATATTAAACTTGATTAGCAAATTCTTCAAATACCTTTCTTGAGTCACATATACTCCATGTTGAGTACATAGAATCTCCATTCCCAAGAAGTATGATAAATCTCACAATTCAATGATCTTCAATTCTTTCTCCATCTGCTTCTTAAGAATTTGTATGCCTTTGTCTTCTGTAGTTGTGAGTATTATGTCATCAACATAAATAAAAACATAAATAAAACCATCTTCACTTGCTTTGACTAGCAAGCTACTATCTACCTTTGATGCTTAAAAACCAAGTTCCTTCAAGAACTTTACAAGCTTGTAATTCCATGCCCTTGGGGCTTGCTTCATGCCATACAAAGCTCTTGCACACATAATCTAGATTATCTTGATGTTTAAAACCATCTAGTTATTCTAGGTATACTTCATCTTAAATATAACCATTTAAAAATGCATTCATCTAATTGAGACAATTTCCAACCTTTGAAAGCAACAATAGCTATGAGATTCCTTATGGTTGTAATCTTTGCAACCTGATTATATGTTTCATCATAGTCCACACCATAATTTTGTGCATATCCTTCCACAACAAATCTATCTTTGTACCTAGACACGCTTCCATATGTAAATCTTTTTGTTTTGTAGACCCATTTACATCCAATTACCTTCTGATTACTTGGTTTATGTACAAAGTCTCAAGCATCATTCTCAATAGAGGGATTTGTGGAGAGCTTACAACTCTATATACTCCAGTACAAAATGGTGTAGCTAAAAGGGTGAATAGAACTATTCAAGATAGAGTAGTTTCTATGATGCATCATGCAAACCTTTCACAAGGTTTTGGAAAGAAACAATATTGACTGCAGTTCACGTGATTAACCTTTCACCTAGTATTGCTAAAGGTCTGAAAGTGGAACAATAGTTATGGACAGGGAAGCCACCATATTATGATCATCTACGAGTTTTTGGGTGTGAAGCACATGTTCATATACCCAAGAAATTTAGAAAAAAGTTGGACCAAAAGTCGAAGAAATGCATTTTTCTTGGATATGGTCGAGAAGGGCAATTTGGATATCACTTATGGGATCTTCAAATAGGATCAATAATCAAAAGTAGTGATGTCATTTTCAATGAGTCTAAAATGCATAAACAAGGGCCATTAAGGAGGTTAAAGTGAGAAGAGTGGTGTTTGAGGATACTAGTCCTCCATTTAGCATGCATAAAAATGATGCAGATAGGGATGTTTAAGAGAATGTCCCATCAGATCACTCTACAAATGTTGCTGTTAAACAACCGTTAAGACGCTCTACATGTCTCACATCCACCTGATAGACATGTTCTCACAACCATGCTTACAAATATTGGTGAGCCTTCTTTCTACAAAGAGGCTATAGAGACAACGGATCATGTCAAGTGGGAGTGTGTTTGCATGAAGAGTGAGTTGGATTCTATTCATAAAAATGGTACTTGGAATTATTTACCTTTGCCAAAGAACACGAAAGCTTTATCATGTAAATGCATATATAAGCTTAAATTAGAATCACATGGTGCTTCTCCAAAGTATAAAGCATTACTTGTTGCATAGGGTTTTAAGCAACAACATGGTGTTTATTTTGAGGAAATCTTCTCTCCAATGGTGAAGATGACTACCATGTGCATCTTTCTTGGATTCATTGCAATGGAAGACTTAGAACTAGTCCAAATTGATGTGAAAACTACTTTCTTGCATGGAGATATTACAGATAAGATCTACATGGAACAAACAGAGGTTTATGTAGTTCTTGGCAAAGAAAGTCTAGTTTGTAAGATGAAGAAGAGCTTATATGGAGTTAAAAATCCCCTAGACAATGGTACCAAAAGTTTCATATTGCAAAAGGCTATTCTCAAAGCAATGAGGATCATTGTCTCTACAGAAAAGATGCTCAGATGGCAGCTTGATATGCTTGATACTTTATGTCATTGATATGTTGATTGCTCGGAATTCCTCTTATTACTTGTCAATTCTCAAAAAGAAGAGTTAGACATTTGATATGAAGGATTTGGGGGAGGCCAAACATATTCTTGGCATGTTCATTACTCTTCATAGGAGTAAAAGATGCATATATTTGTCTCAAAATGAGTATATATCCAAAGGACATTAGAGGTTCAATATGCAGGGCAGAAAGCCATTGAGTACATCTTTACCCACATATGTGAAATTGAGTAAGGATGATTTCCCTAGATCAGATGAAGAAAAGGAATGCATGACCAAGATTCCTTATCAATCTACTGTTGGTAGTCTCATGTATGCTATGGTAGCTACGAGACTAGACATTGCATTTGCAGTGAGGGTTGTGAATAGATATATGTCTAATCGTAGCAAGAAACATTGGACGGTGATCGAGATGATTTTGTGATATCTGAGTGGCAGTAAGGACAAGTTTCTATGCTTAGGTAGAGGAGAAATGTCCATTATTGTTTCCATAGATTCTCACTATGCTGGTTGTTTAGACAATTGTAAGTCTACATCAGGGTATATTTTTCACTTTGCTGGAGGTACTATCTCTTGGAGATCTCGTCTTTAAGAATATACAGTTGTTTCCACCACAAAAGAAAAGTATCTTGTAGCAAGTGAGGCATGTAAGGAAGTTGTGTGGCTTTCCTCTCTTGCTTGTGATATGTGTGTACCTTAGCATGTACCTTGTTTGCTTAGTGATAGTCATAGTGGCATTGCTTTGGCTAAGAATCCAGTCTATCATGCAAAGACCAAGCACATTGAGGTGAGGTTTCACTTCATTAAAGATTGCTTAGCCACTGAGCACATTATTCTTGAGAAGGTTCATACTCAAGATAATGCTACAAATGCTTTGACTACAACTCTACTATAAGATAACTTTCAACACTGTTGTCACTTGGGGTTACTTGATTCATGATCTTCCACAGTCACTTGTATACAATGTAACATGCCCATCAGATAGGAGGTATACTTTATATACTTACACTCGGGTGTTCTTTATCATTCTTCATTTTTCTCCCATAGTTACTTTGGCTATATAGGCCTTTAGTGATAGATTGTCACCGTTAGTGTCCATATGAAAGGCCAAATGGCCACCGAACACTTTTTTATATGTTCTTTAATAAAACATAGAGTGACTTGGTTAGCTAGAGACTGTAAGTTTGATCGCATTTATAACACCTAACAAGTCTGTGTTCATGCTCACTATGTACTATGTCTTTTTGCGTATTCTACCGCGTCTGTGTAGAGTACCATGTGCAACTCTTGGAGCTTAGTTTTCTACTCCGAGGAAATCATCCTGGAGATCTTGAGAAGGAGAGCACATTGTGGTTTATTGCAATCAAAATACTTCATTTACTAGGTGTCCCAAGTTTGGGAAGAAGGGACATCAATTTAGATTTCCACAAGTTTAGCAAACTAGAAAAATCCATATGACCAAAGCATGCATGCCAAAGATTTGCATATGAGATAGCCTGAGAATCTTGAACTTCACATGTTGAATCATTGACAAATGTTTCATAGTTTATGAGCTTATATAGACCATGCCATAAAATTCCAGAAGCAATAATAATATGACCATTTGACAGATCATGAATTGTAGATCTGTCATCAACAAATTTGACAACCAAGGAAATCTTGGCTAATTCTAAAACTGACAATAGATTTTTCCTGATCCTATATAGAAACAAAGCTTATGAAAATGTAAAAGAAATATCACGAGCAGTAGTCAAAATGATCATATGAGCTCCCATGGTTGGATAAGAGGAGCTCTTGGTGCATGTGACAGTTCCCTATAGGGGTAGCCTCAAGTGAACACAAGAGACTGCGTTGTGAGGCAATATGTTTTGTTGACCCATTGTCATGATACCAAACATCTGAGTATACTATAAACATACACTACTCATAAGAAGATGGTTCATAATTGAAAACAGTAGTAAATGCCCATTCATTATTCTACACAAGATTAGTAGACTTTATGTTGGGTGTAGAGGCCTCTACAATAACCATTCTAGCCTCTTTTGCACGACGTTTTGGACAACTCTTAATGACATGATCATTTCCTTTACAATATTTTCTAAACAATTTCTACTTTGTGATTTCTTCTTCTCTTTGGATTCCTTTTTCAATTGTGCAAAATCAGTAGAAGATCTCTTCTTACTAGTAGATGAGCTCCATTTACCTTTCTCCTCCTTATTAGCTAACAAAAATTGATTTGATATGCACATAATGGACTTATTCTGCTGGATAGATCTTCTTGCAACAAAACAAAGACAAAATCCTCAAATATTAATGCATTTGGATTGCCTTTCATCATCAATCGAAGAGTAGAAGCAAAACTCTGATATGAATCTAGAAGACCATTCAGAACAATTTGTAGAAGTGAAATGTCTCGCTAGATTTCAGCACCAGAAATCAATTTTTCCTTAAAATATTTGATCTTTGTGAAAACATTGTCCATAAAATCTCCTTCACTCATATGCTTGCTCATAAACCTTTTTCTGCCATAAGCAACATGAGCCTCATTTCTTGCCTGGTATAAGGTGGTACGTGTGTCCCAAGCATCCTTTACTATTTTGCAAGAGTGAATATGAGGTATAATGGTAGGTTTGACAGTAAAAGCTACCAATGCATATGCCTGTGCATCTTTGCTATCCCATCAAAGTTGCTCTATAGTAGCTACATCAAGAACCACAACACAAGCAAGAATTGGGAGACTCTCATCTTCAACGCCATCTCCATCACCTTCAATAACTCTATTTTGAGGTGTAATAGGTCTTTTTTCAACACCATGAGCAATATTACATAGTACTTTTGTGACCAATACATGACCCATCATATATTCCTACAATGCATACATTAGGAAAAAAAGTGAACCCTGCATGGGCCTTTTAGCTTAAGGAGTGATTAGTGATGGACCAATGAGAAGAGGGTGGTGGACACAGTCTAGTCCCTTAATCACCTAGGCTAGGTATAGGCTTCCCTTGGTTTGGGCTAGTCAAAACCACATAAACAAGCTAAAATTCGTGGTTTTGTTCCTCAGGTAGTTTTTGAAAGTCATGGGATTCAAACTCAACCCTTGGATGCCCTTCAAGATTCAATGGCTAAGATTAGTTCTTAAGAAATGGGATACTTTAAATTATAGCCCTTAGATGTTGCTTAGATCTAATGGATGTGGTTGCTCCCAAAAGGAAAAAAGGCGCCTTGAATTTGGGCCATTGGATTTTGAGAAAAAGGAATGGATGAGATTTGATCCTTACATGGATCACATCCTATTCAATCCCAACCATCCATCCTCTCTCACATCTAATGGTCAAAAAGCTACGCGGACCCCGAAATCTTTCTCTCTTCCCACGAATTTTCGTAGTTTTGTCTTTTAGTGACAGTCCATTGGAGCTATTTTGTCTTTTAGTGACAGTAGACTGGCTCTCAATCTCCACCCTCAAAATCAAATGCAATCGGACGGCTGTCAATAGGCGATTTCGCGATTTTTTGTTCCCTCTCTTCGCGTGGGAGTTTGCTATTTTGTCTTTTTTTGACAGAGACTGTGGTCTTATTTTGTCTTCTAGTGCCTTTCTTTTCCATTTGATCATGGCCATACAATAAACCAATCTAATGGCTTAAAATGCACACGAATTTTTTGTTGAAAGAGGGTTCTTTTTTATTCTTTATTTTAACTGACAATACCACTAGTGGTAATTCCAAATCTCTTAATCACCTTGATTAGCCATTTTAATTCCTTAAAATTAGGAATCCTTACAAGGCCCATGCAGGGCTCACTTTTTTCCCTAATGAATTGGTACCATCCAACTTATCCTCAATAACCAACATACATAATACATCATTGGTTTCAGCCATGGCCACTGAACAAAATACCCTAATGCAAAAAAATGACTATATCTCAAAAAGTTCATAAGAACTACCTTATCGAGCTCCACTAGACCTATAGCACACTTCAAGGTGCTTATATTGGCAAAGCAAAGCCTGTATATATGTTTGGCATAAAAGGAAAGACTACCTACACATGTGTTGTAATAGTGCATTTGGAGGCCAAAATGAGATAATATCCAAATTTTGATAGCAAATAGAAAATATGCTCTAAAATCCTAATTTCCATGAGTTTGCTCACCATTTTTTATGTCTTTCCAAGACTATGACTTGAGGGATGTCAATAATGCCCTAGATGAATTGGCAACCTCCTCTAATACCAATTTTTGGAATTGGATATCTACAAAAGCATGCGAATAGAACAAGGAAGAAGAAGATGCTTGGAGCACAACACACAATACTAAATTTATTAAGAAATGAATCTACAAAGATAAGTAACTTGTTAGGAATATAGGCATATATACAATCCCATGGAAACAAACCTCCTAAAGAAAAAAAGATCACCTCGGCATTTCTAAGTGTGTTCACACACACCACTACCAAAATATATGATCATGGGATAGCGTAATGCTATTTCCCATGAGGAACTTCTCCTCAATGGCCCAAAATAAAAGGAATCATGATTCATAGAAAGCATCAATCACGTTATCCTTTTTTGGGGAAAGACCATATAGTTAATGTATTTAAACCACTAGAAGAAACGACAAAGAAATGAGGAGATTTCTTACTCTCATATCTATATTAGAAGTGAAATCTATAAAACATTACCAAGTCATTGTTCTCAATCAAGTTAAGGTTGACCAGTTCAAGATCCTTTTAGCCAAGTTCTGAGAGCGAAAGTTATGCACCTAGTTCCTAGTGTAGCTTGAAAAAGTCAATCCTTTCACTCAAAATAATGCATAAGAATTGCATTCCAAGAAAGGAAGTCTTAAAGAGATTGAATAAATGAAGAATTAATATTATAGTAATAGTAAAGCATTACTTTTTTGAGTAAAGGGAAAATATCGTCATTGATGCTCGATGGTTCAACACACTCATGATGAATACCACACTAGTATATATTTGGTTGGATGGGTTTGAAGTTTTACTCCAAGAATCTTTTTATGAATCTTGTTTACTTCTTCTCAAGATAGGTAAATTGCTTCAATACCTTGTTAAATGATATCTTTGAAAAATGAGAGTCTTGAGTGACATAGAGTTTGAATCTAATTAGTCTAAAGTATCTTAGAAGTTTGAATTGGTTGCATAGAGTTTTTGTTCTTTCTTTTTGCTTCTTGAATATGTTGGATCTGACTCAAATAGAGTGTCTGATTTGTTTTAGAAAAGATGAGAGATAGGTGGTTGGAAAAAGTAACTCAATCAAACATTCTAGAAAGATGTTCTATACAAGATCCATTCAATCTTCAAAGATTCTAAGTCTAAGCTCTCTTATTCGTATTGAAGTTTGCATAAAGTTAAGTAGTATAATTGGAATGAACTTCATAGAATTTTTGTAAAATATTGAGAACACAAACTATGATTTCACATAAGATTGACAATTCCCAAGTACTCGAAGTAAAAGCCTTTGGGAAAAGTGTCCTCAATTGTACAAAGTTTGCTTTGAGAATTTGATTCGTTCTAGTTCAAGTAAAGGTTGACCAAAGTAAATGAAACACTTTCACATCCATTCTACATAGTATTTTGCAAGCCAATAGGGCAAAATAGTCCTTTGGAAGGGTGAAAAATTAAAATATATATATATTGGTTGAAAGTGCACCATAGTAAAAACACAAACTTTAGATGCTTAAGTAAGCCAAACTTCTTGTTTGATTTCCAAATCAAATTCAAGTGAAATAAGAGCTCTCATAAGTCTTGATAGGGATGGAGATCCCACTTCATTTTCTAGATCCATGCACTAGTGATGCCTAGAAAAGGGCTAGTATATTGAATCCTCCCATTTCACATGTTGATGCCTAGATACCACATAGTGAAAACATTGAATTCGATAGAGAGAGTTTGATTCACCCTTATTTTTCATTCTCTAGTTTACACTTGGTTCAACTTATCAAGGGAAAACCTAGATAATATTTTTAATCATTTGAGTAGGGATCATACAATAGATTCCTCTCTATTAATTTAGAGTATGAAGAGAATCCCATCATGAAGCTGAAAACATGTTCTTCTAGGTTAGAACATGAGGCTCAAGGGTATGCCTATAGTTTATTATATCAAGGATGAGCATACTTTGCAAGGGGAAAATAATGTTATAGTGTAAAATGTCTGATCTAAGTGTTTGATCCATATAGAGAGATCTAAAATTGGACACCATTTGGTCACTCCTATGTCTAGCCAAACATATCAAGATCAGACTTAAGCATAGGCTCATGTCCTCCATGAAACAATCCACTTAACCTAGTGGTTAATTCTCTAGGTTTGAAAGTAGCAGTTTTTGGGTTAAACTCCCATGGAGAGCTTGGGGAGAGAGCTTTTCCCAAAGAGTATAGTTACAACTAGTGTTGCATAGTGAAAATTTCTAAAGTAGTAGTAAATATCGCACGTGCAATTGTGGACTCGAGTTACATTTTTTATCCTTTTTTATTCACGTATCTATATATAGAGGCCTAAGTTTTGGAGGAGAGTCATATTTCTAGCATATGGTGATCCTAATATTCTAGTTTATTACATCTATACATGCACATATGTAACATAGCTAATTCATGGTAATTATGTCCTATGTAATTGTGCGTGATCTTTGTCTTTAAGAGCATGGATAATTATTATTTTCACACCCATACCTCCATGCTACTAATCCAAGTTTAACATCTATGCAACCTTCTACTCTGACTATTAAGATCAGAGAACCTAACATCTTCAACAATACTTCTTCTCGATCTAATCAGCCATGGCAAAAAGGTGCCTTGCTTGCATCATTTTGGGAGAACCTTAAGGTAGAGATAAGGTGGAGCTTATCTCTACCTTGTTACAATCAATACTATCAGGTCCACAAGTTTCTAGCATCAATGTGTTACTCTCATGCTTCTAAGGAGATTGGTTAAGCGGCCTCTTATAATCATGCACCCGTAGAAGCTTCTGACATCACATTGGGCATTTTCATGCAAAGCAACGTTCCAACAAACCTCAGAAGCACACCATACATTTCACACAATCAGATATAATCAGCATCACCTATATAATTGGGTGGATTTCCATAAAAAATGAACGTTGAAATCACGTGGGTGAGTGACACCATCCTCTTTGTTGTACTTTGAACTATGAATAAGAACAAGATTTATCTCTTTGCTGTATCTTATCTCCTATTTTGTGTTTGAACAATTTATTCTTAGCACATACATGCATGCATACAAAGGTACGGACATCCACGTGGATATAAATAGTTGACTTCCATGGATGGCTTTAATGTTAGTGGTTATATGGCATTACAGATTCTTTAGAAATGACCGTTTCTGACGGTTTCGGAATGGTCATAAGTCCAAATGATCGAACATTTCATTGTCACGCGCGATTGGAAGCATGTAGGTCGGCTTTTTGCGTACATTTTCCAAATCATTGCTCGAATTTAGCAGAGATACGTGGATGTAATATAATCCTTCGCTTTTGGCGAAGTACCTTTCGCAGTTTTGCAGCTGTTGATACAATCATATGCATAGTTGCGTCTTGCTTTACAGATTCTGCTGCTTATGTTAAGCGAGGCTGTGCCGTACTTCTCGCTGGGCCACACTCGAAATCACCATTGCTACAGTAGCGATACTGCGGCCATCTGCAACCTCAGGAAGTATGGTGTGCTCAGAGGTAAGAAACGGCGGTGTGATGTGCTTTCAAGAACTAACTTAATCCTCCTAGTAGATAATTCCTTTATATCTCCTTTAATCCCTGTCCTGTCAAAAATGTATTGTGCTCGATATGTTTCTTAGAGTTCCGCATGATGCTGGGAGCTGTCGATAGAACGTTGAGTGGCTGCATTCTCGCTAGTAAAAAGGTTGATTGGCATGTATTTCCGGATGGAGCTATGTTCAAAGAAGCTACAAGTAAAATGACTACTACGACATAACCATCTTCAACTTGAAACAAACAAATATACATATGCTTAGGTCTTTACATGTCCTGTTACATACGGCTGGGATGGAGAGCTTGAAAACAGTCCCAATCTAGTAAGGGATATAGTGGTAAAACATTGGACGTTTGACTTAGGCGTCTAGGGTTCACATCTAGAGTGGAGCTTAACCTTTAACCCCTAGAAAGTGGGGGATAAGGCGGATGTCCAAGTGTGTCTTTGTTGCTCTACTCCTTCGCAAGGTTGATAAAGACCTCCACTTGAGTCTAGCTTAGGTCTAGCTCTCAAAATTGAGCGATTTTGTGTGCTATGGACCTCCTCCTTATATATTATAGCCTAAACCTCAAAGAAACCAGGATTTCTTCCAATAAAGCAAGGATCTAGTATTATCCAAAAATGAAATAGAGACATGAGAGAGAAGAGACAAAGTCTTTGATAAATGAAGTAGCAAAGCTCCGCATATGCAACCCATTCCTGAATATAAGGTACATGAATTGTAGATGATCTCACCCAAGTATGAATAAGCTTGAAACGCATCACCTCCTTGTTGTAGAAGAAAAATCATAAACCTCGTTTTTACTCATCCTTTTAAGAAGTTGAAATCCTAGTTCCACTCCTTCACAAGTTTAAAGAAAACCTCCACTTAACTCTAGCTCATGTCTAGCTCTCAAAATTGAATGATTGTGTATGTTATGGACCTCCTCGTTATACAGTATGGCCTAGGCCTCCAAAAAAAATACAGCTTCCACCAAAAATGCAAGGCAACAATATTGGAAAAGAAAAAAGCTCATGGGCATATACTTTGGGTGAAATGCACATGCCAATCATAGAATTAGGTCTTTGGTTTTGAACCCGCAAAATATTTCCAAATTCCTAATGTGATATATCATAAGAAGTTATCCAATGCTACCAAGAGCTCTCAATAATGACACATTTGCAATCAAGTCCCCTTTTCCTCATACACATGTATAATCTTGCTTCGTGAAGAATATCAATACTCCACATACTCAAATCTATCCTTACGAGCTTGGGGTTCCATCCTGAAGTTCTACCATATGAGCATGCTAAGCCATCATAGGTATTTTATTGCTCACAACTTATACACTAGCAAACATCATATTCTCCGTGCTAGCACCCACTCTACATTCCAAGGTGCGACAATAGGACCATCATAAGTATAGGACACATAGCATACTCCCAAATATGGGCCAAAATCTTGAGAATTAGGTTCACATCACTACTGAGCACATAATAGTGAAGATCATTATATCCAACAATATGAAGATCAAATGTGACATTCCTGCCCATCCTCCTATTGACCACATAATAATAGACCACTTTGGCGCTGTGTACCTATCACAATAGCTCTCACCAAAGCTCATTGCATGTGAAGGCATCCTAAGTGTGTTACTAGCAATAATTTCTCCTTCTCTTCAATTAATAGACAAGAGAACCGTCCATAGCATGTGTAATACTCTAAACCAAATGTTATATCCAGTTTATATGTTGCATTTGATGGTTTCTCATGTCCTCGATGGTGCGAATGATAATTTTCCTCGAACTCTTCCTCTGATAAATATTTGCACCCTGGAATTCTTCAATTCAAATATGCTAGCCATCTCTTCCATAGGGTTTCACCTACCTCATCGGCTCTTGAGTGGGCCTCTCTCTACCAAAGGAAATTGAAATCAAATCTACAAGATAACCCAACAGAAATCGCCTCCTTTGATTGAAGTTTTCTAGCACCATTTATAACACCAAAACCTTCCTACCCATGGCTTTCATCGTCTACCCTCCATGATATAGGCTTCTATCACTCTTGTGGGAAAATAGCTTGTGTTCTCATGCACTTTAGCTTTGCTTTGCCTCCCCCAATTGAATTCTCTCATGCTCCCATTCCTCATTCCATTTCCTATATGGAGATGACGTAGTTCGTTCCCATAGACGATGTTCGAGTCCATTCCGGTCGATGTCATTGTTCCCATAGTGCGTCCCTTCCACTTAATCAAACATATAGCTGACTGAAAACATTCCAGTCGGCCATCTTTTACAACACAATCCTATTTGTTGCTACAACCTTTCGATCTTGAAATTTTCCCTTGCTAGTTTTCCAAGGTTGCGCAGGGTATAATGGCTATGTGTTCAAGGCTATACAAAGCAATTATCAAGCAAATTTCAAGGATCCACAAAGTAGCAAAATTCAAGCAGTGACAAGTTGGACTTTCTCATCACAAAGAAGAAGGTTTATTTCTTTGCTATATCTTATCTCCTATTTTCGACTTGAGCAATTTATTCTTAGCACATACATGCATGCATACAAACGTACCTATATCCACGTAGATATGAATAGTTGACTTCCATGGATGGCTATAATGTTAGTGGGTATATGGCTTCATACATTCTTTAGAAATGACCGTTTCTGACGGTTTCTGAATCGTCATAAGCCCAAATGATCGAACATTTCATTGTCACGCGCGATGGAAAGAATATACGTGGACTTTTTGCGTACACTTTTCAAATCATTGCGCGAATTTAGCAGAGATACGTGGGTGTAATATAATCCTTCGCTTTTTGCCGAAATACTTTTCGCTGTTTTGCAGCTGTTTATACAATCATATGGATAGTTGCGTCTTGCTTTACAGATTCTGTTGCTGTGTCATACTTCTCGCTGTGCCGTACTCGAAATCACCGTTGCTACAGTACTGATATTGCAGCCATCTGCAACTACAGGAAGTATGGTGTGCTGGATTCGCCGGGCTCTGACGTAAGGAACGGCGGTGTCATGAGTTTTCCTTTCAAAACTGTATTGTGCTCCATATATTTCTGTGAATTCTGCATGATTATCTTAGATGCTGGTAGCTGTCGATAGAAACATGTTGAATGGTTGCATTCTCGCTACTAGATAGGTTGATTGGCATGGACTTCCGGATGGGTCATGCTTTTTTCCTTCGTATGTACCAAGAAGCTACCAGTACAATGATCAGTACGCCATAACCATCTTCAGCTTGAGACTGCATAAGTGCTTGTGGATCTGCCAACTTCGGAAGAAGGGATGTGACAAATATGCCATGATTATGTACAGTTGTTCTTCCACATCGACATAGGTTTCTAGATGGGGATGCATCTTTCCGTCGTATGTTCAAAGAAGCTACAAGTATGATGACTACTACGCCATAACGATTTTCAACTTACTACATAAGTGCTTGTAGATCTGCCAATTTCGGAAGTAGGGATGTGAGAAGAATGCCATGATTATGTACTGTTGTTATTCCAGACCTGACTTCATCTACATTGCGTCCTCTTCATGCTTATAAGGAAACTAGCTTTCATTTATAGAAACAAGGCGTTTGTGTTATGGTTTCAATCCGTTACGAAGCATCACTGACCTAGGAGTCCTTAAAGGGCAAAAGAAAAGTAAAATTGACAGAAGATTAAGCAGAAATCATTCACGCACGCACTGAAGGTTGGTTCTTACGCGCTTCTCATGATGAGACATATGGAATAACATCGTGAAATCTGTCATTGTACCATGCAGAAAGTGATTAAGATGTTCCCTCTCCGTAAGAACAATTTACAGTTTAGGGCCACGCAGGCGTTTAGCTGGCACTTCTGTAACGAATACTTTGAAAGATGAATTATGGAGAAGGACACTCCGAAATTCATCAGCTCATCATGGTGAAAACGAGTTAGACGTGACCAATGAGGTAGAACAGTGTACGCTGTAACGCATAAAGTAGCCCATATCGCTGCAAATCATCCTCTCGCCTTGCCTTTTCTGTGAATTTGGACTTCTCTTTGGAAAATCAGAAGAAAAGAGACACTACTGCGGACGTTGAGGCGAAAGAACAAGAGGCTTGCGTGTTTAGCTGATGAGCTCGAAAAGGAACAGAATAAGCGTGCTTATCATTAAAGAAAGAAAAAATGCTTAGGTCTTTACAGGTTCTGCTAGCTGTATACGGGTGGGATGGAGAGCTTGAAAACGTTCCCAGTCTAGTAAGGAATATAGTGGTAAAACATTGGACCTTTGACTTTGAAGTCTAGGGTTCACATCTAGGATGGAGCTTAACCTTTAACTCCTAGAAAGTGGGGGATAAGGCAGATCTCCAAGCTGTGTCTTCGTTGCTCTACTCCTTCGCAAGGTTGATAAAGACCTCCACTTGAGTCTAGCTCATGTCTAGCTCTCAAAATTGAGCAATTCTGTGTGCTATGGACTTGTTCGTTATATATTATAGCCTAGGCCTCCAAATAAACCAGGATTTCTACCAGAAAAGCAAGGATCGAGTATTGGGAATGCCAACAAGCAAAAAACTCATGTGCATGTATTTTCTATATGCTTTTTGAGAGGCGGCTGGTTTTGGGTGAAAACCACATGAAAAGCAAGTATGAAAAGGACAAAAATTAGGGTTTTGGTCTTGAACCCTCAAAACATGTGCAAATTATTAATGTCATATATCATTACAATGCTATTTGAGATGTACATTCCAAATATGTGATTAAATATTTTGAACAATTTAAACCATTTTCGCCATTTTCACCCATTTCTTCCCTTGGTTTGAACATGGTTTCACTTCATCCTAAATAGACCAAAACTAAAATAATAACTGCAATATTTCACCATTTTGACCAACTTTGACAAGCAATTAATCAATTTCGACCAAACTTTGACCATATGTTGATTCCTCCTGTTTTGTTTTTATCATCTTGCTTGTGGAAGGTTGCCTATTTTCCAAAACTTCCATCCTAACGTGAGAAGGTGTATATTCAAGCTAGATATATTTTTTGGTTGATTTTTTGTTGATGTCGGTACCTGTATACTTTTGAAATTAATTGCCATGCGGTATCATGCAAGTGTCCAACAACACACACAAGGACCTCGTCATGATGAGTCCTCCCCCAACACACGTCACAAAGAGAACTCACACATCCATAGTCTTCTCAACCAAGTACAACTTGGAAGGAAAGAGACAAGTGCATGGGATGTCACACATAGGATAATGTATAGACTTTAACATACTTACTCAACTCTCAAGGTTGGTGAGGCCTATCAACTATCATTCATATGCTCTCATGTGAACCTATCAAAAAATTACACAAAAAACTACAAGAACATGAAAACCTGTCCACCATAAGGTTTTGAGTGTAGCTCTATTTCCCCTCCTTTACATAATCATATATCCTACTAATCTTGTGAACCTTCAAACATCTCATATAAGAATTATATATGACTTGTGAAAAATATTTACAGATAATGATTAATGAAGAATTTGGTAAATCTAATATTATCCTCACACCATGAGAATTTCTAAGTCCTAAAATACACTCCCTAGTTGCCTTATTTTGATGTCTAAAGAACCTACTTTGGTTAATAATATCATTGATGAAACCATCAATTTGTAATTTTACTAATGCCGCTACCCGTGGACACCTAGATAAGGGTGGCTTGTCCAACCTCATCCTTAATCCTGCGGAGGCTTCTCTTGAGAGCTTAACGAGTTTGAGTCTCAAAGTAGGTCCTTTCTATTGAGATATCAAGCTCAACATGTGATGATCCAGGATGACATGTATCGCTTTTTCATTTCTTTGACATTTATAGTAGTCATGCCGATATATGTCAGGGATACTTCATTGAGCTGTACTAGATTTATCTATGGAGAGTGATGGCACATTTTTTTCTTGCCTGCTCACTCATGCGTGAACATTAGGTTTTTCCTAATATATTGTTCTTTATATATTGCACTTCTAGTATTCTTGTTTTTTTAGGTCATTCTTGTACATTCCTTTTATGTAATAGAAGAAGAAGAAGATTATTCTTCCTTGCCTCAATCTGTGTGTGTGCTTCTCTTTGATTGTGAGAGTGTGTGTGAGCTCTCTTCCTTATCTTCTTCCTTGTGATATGGTATCAGAGCAAGTGTGGCTATGGAGAGCTCATGGAGAAGGCCGAAAATGAAGAGTACATGAGAAGGCGTGGAGAAAGGATTGAAGTTTTGGAGCCAAGTCGACCTTTGATTCGAGTTCGCAAGGTGGAGGCCACAGAAAAACCAAGTGAGTTTGCAAAATAATAACTTGTATCATGTTTATCAACACTCATATATTCGAGATCTAGAATTTCAAGCGATTCAGTCTATTGTTGATACATGAAAATTGTGTTTTTTTGAGATCAAATTATCACATCATAGTGCAAGAGTGTTCAAGCATAAGTGTTGCTTGTAGTGTTTTTTAGTGTTGTGAATAGCTACAGAAATGGAAAATGCAGATGGAATGAGTCAACTTATGAGCGATAAGCTGGAAAAGAATAATTTCCATGCTTAGAGATTTAGGATGATGAATTTCTTGATTGGAAAAAGCTAGTAGAAGTAGATGGAAGGAGAGAATGAAAATGCTCCATAGTTACTAGAGAGGAATCGGACTGTAGACCACTTAAGAGCATATGATGCATGGAATAAAGGGGCATGAAAGGTAATGTACTGGCTATCTGCTAGGACACAAGATAGCATGATTGGGAAGTTAGAGGATGCCAAGACTCCAAAAGAGGCTTGGAATAGTTTGGTCACATTGTATGAGACCAATACAAAGGCACAAAAATTGCAACTCAAGGACAAGCTGCATACATTGGAGTAAAAGAGCATGTCGATAAGTGACTACACCATGAAAACCAAAAGCATATGCGAGCCACTTGCATCTATTGGTGTGAATTTAGATTATGATGATAAGGTGGAAGTATTCCTTTGTGGTTTAGTAGTTGCATATAAGCAGTTTAGAACTTCTATATAGACCAGGGAAAATATTATGAATTTTTTAGATCTAATATCTATGCTGATTATTGAAGAAAAGAATCTTGATGAGGATTCAAACTCCCAAGGAAAACCTAGTTTTGAGTAGGTATTCTACTCTAGAAGAGGAACAGATAGAGGTAGATGCTTCAAAAGCGAAAGAGGACACAATAACCAAGACCAAGGTCAGTAAGAGAATCATGCAAGAGGAAGAGGACAATTTCAAGACAAGGGGAACCAAGGAGGTCGCAGAACTTTCCAAAGAAATGATTCAGGTAATGACAATAAATGATGTTGGAATTGTGATAAACCTAGATACTTTGAACGTGATTGTAGGTAGAAGAATCAAAATAACAAAAGGCAACAAAGCAACTATGCATTCATAAGTGCACATGATTCTGAGAAGCTATTCATGGTTCAACATCATATGATCAATACAATATCTGCCGATATTTCAAAATCGAATGGTAATGTCTAGTATGTTGATTCAAGTGCTTGAAATCACATGATCATTCATGCGAAATGGTTTAGTAGTTTGCAAAAATTGCGAGTTCCTAGATATGTTGAAACAGGTGATGAAACATCACACCCTATCAAGCATATAGGAAATATAGCAGTATCTATGGAGGACAGGAAGGTAAAATACCTTACTCATGTGTTGCATGTTCCAAATATAACAAAGTATCTGGTTTTTGTTGGACAAATGTTTGACTAGGGATTAAAAGTCAGGTTCAAGGCTAATGGGTTATATGTATAAGAGTACAAATAGGGTGGATGATTGATTGCCCAAGGAAACAAAGTGGATAGGATGTTCACCTTAAATGTGAAAATTCATAAATGAATGCATCCATGTTTGCAAAAGGTGCATGAGTTATTGCCGATATAGAGATGTAGCACAAATGAATTGGACATGCAAACTTGTAGAGGCTGAAATTGATGCCGTCAAAGGAGATTTTCCATGGACTACAAAGTTTCAAGGTTATAGAGATGCAAAAGGTATGTGCAGCATGTCGATTTGGTAAACAATCAAGATCATCATTTCCATGTGACAAGCATGTTAGTGAGAATGTGCCAGAAATAGTACATAGAGATGTTTTGGATCCTACAAAGAGGACATCTATGGGCAATTGCAGGTTTTATGTTACTTTCATTGATGACCATACACAAAAAGTGTGTGTATCTCTCATGAAAGAGAAGAGTGAGGTGTTCACTCACTTCCAAAATTTTAAGGCTATGGTGGAAAAGCAGACAGGGAAGTATATTTAGACATTAAGATCCGATGGAGGAGATGAATACATGTCAAATGAGTTAAGCAATGTTCTAAAAAATCATGGAACATGATGTGAGTGTTCATGCAGGTACACACCACAACAGAATGGCATTTTGAATGCAAAAATAGACATATTGAAAAACTAGCAAGAGTGTTGATGGATGAGAAGAATATGCCTCATTGTTATTTGGCAAAAGCTGTGCATACGGCTCTATACATCATGAAAAAAACTCCAACTTCTACTATACATCAAGTTACACCTAAAGAAAAGTTCACAGGTAAAAAGCCAAACTTATCACATATGAAATTTTTTGGCTCCATTGCATATGTACATGTTCCAGATGCGTTGAGGATGAAGCTTGAACCGAAAGTAGAGAAATCTGTCTTCATTGGATACTCCCTTGAGAAAAAGGGATATAAATGGTATAACGCACTCACACAATAGGTGAAGGTGAGCAGAGATCTCATATTTGATGAAATGTCAAGCTTCTATGTAGATGCCAAAGATGGACTTAATCTTGAATCAAATGACAAAGAAAATGTTGAAAAATCAAGTGCAAAATCTTAAGTTCTGAGTGGAGTGGATGAATCACCGAGCAATGGTTCCAACTCAAATCCATGGAGTTGAAGATTTCATGGAAACTTTAGTCCAGCAAACTCATCAAATATATCCAAGAAAGGTAAATAAAAGCTTTTTGCTCAAAGTAAAACATGTGTAGGTTTTTTTAAGATGTGGATGGAGATTCAAGTAGTTCAGAAAAGATTCTTGATGAGGAACTTGGATTGCTCTCTGTGAAGACTACAGGAGTAAGAAAGGGACATGCAGATGATACACGAAGTGACCTAGGACCAAGAAGATCCGGAAGGATGTCGAATTCAGTGCAATAATTGACGTATGATAGTTATATGGCTCATCATTATGCCTACATGACCAAGGTAATACAAGATGCTGAAGCTTCTTGTTTTGAATATGCAATTGGAAATTCAGATTGTAAAAATTATATGGATGAGGAGATGGCTGCACTTTACGAAAACGAAACATGGAAGTTGGTTCCATTTCCACAAGGAAAGAAACCCATAGGCTCCAAGTGGGTTTACAAGGTAAAGCACAATGTTGATGGTAGCATAAGCAGGTACTAAGCACGATTGGTAGCAAAAGGATATGCATAAACTTATGGAATTGATTATGAGGAAACATTCAGCCTTGTAGCTAAAATGTCTACTGTTAGAACACTTGTTTGCATTAGCTACAACAAAAGGATGGACATTGCATCAGATGGATGTGAAGAATGCTTCCCTACACGGTTAGTTACAGGAAGAAGTATACATGGACCAACCATAATGAGATGAAGATTCAAAGCATCCAAAATATGTTTGCAAGTTGCAAAATGCTTTGTAAGGGCTGAAGCAAGCTCTTTGTGCATGGCATGCAAGGATTGCTAATTACTTAACCACCACTGGGTTTTCTGTGTGATGCAGATCATTCACTATATGCAAGGAAGGGTGATGATGGCATCAGAATTGAGGCTATTTATTTGGAGAACTTAATTGTAGGTGGTGATAATGAAGAAAGCATCAAAGCGCTAAAGAAACTTCTTATGTAGGAACTTGACATGAAAGATCTTGGTGTGCTACACTATTTCTTGGGCATTGAGTTTATACATAGAGATATAGGTATCTGGATGTCACAAAGGCAATATGCCTTGATTATGCTGCAAAGGTATGGTATCGCTAATTGCAAGCCAATTTCTATGCCATTAGATCATAATTTGAAGTTGGATACTACATGAGGTGAAGCATTGGAAAATGCTACTATGTATAGAAAAATTGTGAGAAGCTTGATATATCTCACAATTATAAGGCCTGATCTAAGCTACGCTGTTGGACTTGAATTTCCGGTCATGAAGTCATATTCGGCCTTAAGTCACTCACGTGATAGTTCCACTCGTGAGCATGAAATTTGACCATCATGATTGTATGTCCAATATGAAGATGAAGTTCCACTTCACCAAGACTTGATATCCTATTTAAACCTTTGCTTGAGTAATGTGATGCTACCGATGTAGTGTTCCTTGCAAGTTTTGTGCCCTAGATATTTGTATTGCATTAACAAGTGACATTGTTTATATCACGGCCTTGTAGGTTCCTAGTTTCAATCTTCACAGTCTGAATAGGATATAGAGAAACTGATCAATGGTTTCGTGAGAGGGTGGCCTATCACGCATACATGTGGAAACTAAGAAGAGGTTAAGATAAGTTAAATTCCCTTTTTGAAGAGGTACATCTTCCCATAGTTCCCTAATCAGCAAGAGATAATAGCCTCCTACATTCCAACACTCAACCATATGTTTCTTGTTCACTAAAACATCAAGTGTTTCTAATATCTGTATCTGGTCAAAAGGTTCAAATTTGTCAATTTCAAATACCCTAGTCATGTATGTTGGATCTTTGACTCATCTAGGCATGAGTTTTTGTATAATGTCTTTTCATTTTCCTTGTTTTTTGGCCTCTCGTATTACTACTTAGAAAACCCATAGATTAGTGACTTATTTCATCAAATAGGCATCCTCTAGAGTAACACTATGTATACTCATTGTCTCTTCATCCTAGTAAAAAGCATTCCACTCTATTGGAGCATTATCCCTAAAAGACAAATGGTTTAGTCTTATCTTTATGGCTACTCCTAGTTATAGAGAGTTTATGCCCATTATTGAACCACCTTTGTTTGGTACATTAAATGTCTTTCTAAAATCATTTCATAGTTTTTGGCCTTCCCAAACAAACATTTAGGTTGTATCTGCTTACATGTCACTCTACAAACTATGAGAAAAACGCACTCCAATAGTCTAAGAGGATTCTTTACATGGTGTTTAGCCATTTGTAATTTCTTTTACGTGGGTATCAGAGAAAGATTCCCTCATTTTTCTTCTAAGTCCTTAGTAGTGATTGGAGAACATGTACTTGATTCAAAAATATATTTGGTGGTGTAATTAGTTTTTAATATAGGGAAATGGGTACTTATTTCTACTTGAGCTAGCTTGGATAGAAGCACTTTCAATATTGACTTCTTTGTATGGCTGCACTTCTTGATCTAGATTATCCCAAAGGTCAGGTTTGCGTTTTAATTGTTCATCCAATGTGAGTTTACATCAAACTTTTATATTCACGATTTCTTTCACTATTGATGATATAGGCTCACTACCTTGGAAACATCTTCCTCTAATTGTAGGCACTCTCGTGTATTTAAACTTAACCTCATATTCTTCCATGTACTTAGGAAGATTTCAAAGACTATGAGATTCCTCATTACGTATAATCTCGTTTTGAGCATCACCATAGAAGATTCTTCCACACAGTGTCTTGCTAGTTTATACAAAACTATTTTTCAAATAGGTAGGTTGGCTTGTTGCTCTTTCTTCTATCTTGTTTCATGAACTTTTCTTATAAATTTCTTGATGCCAAGGTTCCCCCATCTTTGGTATGGTCTCCTTAGTGTCTAATTCCTTTCATGATTCTCTATGTATGGGAGGATTTTGTTTCAAAGATTTAGCATTGACTAGAAATGGATTCTTAGGTTCATTCTTCATATGAAATCTTGGAACTTATGTTTTTGGATTGTCTTGATTGGTACCATGCGAGCCATGTTCTAGCATGGTTTGAGATAACCTCCCATGTTTTAGGTTTTCTCTTGAAAAACACTTCTCATGGTTTCTTAGCCTAGGTCATGTGGCCATTCTAGCATGATATGCTCTCACAAACAATTGAAGGCATTTGGACATAGGATCCACTAGAATCAATCCCCTAGTGCTTCATTTAGCTCCTCTTATAATATCGTAAAATTGTTCACATTTGTATAATCAATTGTGTGTGACCTCAAAGACATTAACTTAACATTTCAGTCCTTTCTTTTCCTTGTTGCAAATTATCCTTTAGGTCATTCGTTCTTTGTTTCCAAATTTTATTAAGTTTCCCTTCCCTTGGATTTGATGCATGTTGTTGGGAATTGAACTCACAACTTCCCGGTTAGGAGCGCGATGGGCTAACCACTTGCCCCAAAAGCCATGGTTGAGGATTACCTCCTAATCTTCTCTCTTAAGGTGTGGTTCAACCATCTCCTACTAGGATTATGTGACATTCCTTCCCCCTTAGATTGAGCATTGTCCTCAATGCTCACTTGTGGACCCTTCTAACTCTTGGATCCACTTTCCATGCATGAGCGCTTCCACCAACCTCAAACTCCAGCACATGGACCAAATTTGGACCTATCCCACCCTTCGTGGGTGCCCAAATGCCCATGCGCCTTCATCCAAGGCCAGTTTCACACTCACCACGGATAAGCGCTTTTTCCAAGTGCCCAGGAATGTGGCGCGAACCTCCGTCTCGCCCAATTTCTCAACTAGGCTCTGATACCAATGTTGGGAATTGAACTCACAACCTCCCGGTTAGGAGTGCGATGGGCTAACCACTTGCCCCAAAAGCCATGGTTGAGGAGTACTTCCTAATCCTCTCTTAAGGTGTGGTTCAACCATCTCCTACTAGGATTATGTGACACATGTGCATGTTTTTTTCTCTAACTCTCTCCCTCTCTCTCTCTCTCATGGTCTCCACTATCCTACGGTTAACGTGTTCTCATTCTTGTTAGACAGATTTATTTCTTCAATCTTTTTTTATACTCCACTATGTTGGGCTTGAACTGTAGTTACCACATGTGGAGGTATAGAGGTGTTGTAGCCTAATAACACTAGTCTCATGATCTCAATGATGCTGATAGAAGTGGTTTTCACATTGTTTTATGAATTCACAATGCAATCTCAATAGAGGTTTTCATTTCCACTGTCAAGATAAACTCCATACTCAACTCTTGTACTAGGTGGGCAGAGGATGCAAAATATCTCAAATGAAGTGGTTTTCATTACATCAATACCAAGGCCCTCCTAGTGGTGGAACTCAAGTCCACCTCATGAGAGCTTAAGTGTGGTGTACCACACATTCATTAGTTTCCCTCCTATCCTTGGTTCGAGTATGAATTAGGACCATATTACTATGCATGATGAGATTAGTAATAGTAATTTTGTGGCTACGCATAATAATATATCTATCCTCTAAAATACTGATATAGAGGTGCTTGAATTTCAAGAGGTGGTGCTCACAAAATGATAACATTTTTTGTTCCTTTTTTTCCTCTAGATATGTGTATTTAACAAGACCAAATTTCTAAGGGGAAGGAGGTTGTATTCTAATGAAATAAAAAAATGTTGTGATTCATAGGCTTTTGGCAAAATTGATAATAAGGATATTCTCATACATCATTACGTGGTGATTGTGCTTGCTAAAAAGTACAAACTTGTGTAGATGTTATCCTCCACATTGATAACATTTACAAAGTGGTTACACACATTGAGGTGCATTTTAGTGAGCTCCAGTTAATGGTCATCGTTGTGCTCTTCGTTTTTTAGCTACCATCTCAACTACCTTATCAACAAATGGTAGCTATAAACATCTAATATAAGAATGGTTGGATTTATTTATTATTTGCAAAAACTTAAGATCTTCAGCCATTCTCTCTTCCAAATGGATGCACTCTTTTAGACAGGCATCAAGATTTGTGTAACTACTTGACATAGAAAAATTATCATAGTTCATTGCTAAGAAGACCATCCAAAAAGAGGGAAATCCTCTTTTCTTCGAGGAAAGATCCTTGTTTGGATATCAATTTACATAATATTTGAATCTATGAGTGACTATTTGCATAGTTTCATGACTATATTTGTTGTAGATATGTATTAAAGAACATTTGTCATGCATCACTCCTTTCTTGGAGAGCACATTGATAAATTCATCTAGAAGATGTCCCATGTCCCTAGATATGTGCTATCAATTGGTTTGAACCATGTCAAGGTTGTTCCTACCAAAATGGGCCCAAAGGCTTCTATTTAGTTTCTCAACTCAAAGTACTTACTTAAACTCACCCTTATGATCATATGGATTGATAGTGCCACTATATTGACTTTTCATGCATTTGGATATGTGTGAAGTTTTAATCCCTTATCCTTACATTTATGTCCCTACAATTGGAAAGATATGTTTTGTCTTTCTTGAGGACTAGGAGGTCTTTCTACCCGTTGGTGGTTGAAATTGAGGATTAGGGTTCTCTCATTGTAAGCCAAAGCCAAATTTGTTCAAGTTTTCTTGCATAACCACAAATTTAGGATTGCGTGCCATCTAATTTCTTTTGTCTTGATATTCGTTACTAGTTTCAAATCTATCTTGATCCTTTTGCGCTCGCTTCTTAGGTGGGGAAAAGAAAGGTTTTCCTAGGTTCATGTGTTTTGCTTTTTCTTGATTCTTCACTTTTTAATACTCTCATTTCTTGCTATTTATGTATGAAAATAATACCTCACTATATGAATATTTCATTTCTTGAATGAATTTGGGTCTTGTTCGTGAATCATCTTGAGATGCGTAAGTCAAAGGAGTTAGGCAGTGGCAAGATAGACTCCTCTGGGCTTGGAATTAGTAACAACTCTATCTATAAAGAGTATTTTATTTAAGATGGAACTATCACGAGGAGTGGTAATGAGCTTCTCAACATGGGCCCAATTCTCGATCTCTATCTCTCGCAAATCACTAGTTTGATCAGGAATTTTGAAATACCACATACATGTTGACTTCTTTATCTAAGAATTAAACTTCTATGAATTTAACAATCAACTTCCTCGATGGAGTAGCTTCATCGGAGTACCACAAGAGTATTAAATTGCAATTTAGTCCATCTATGTAGACTAGGAATCCATGTGTGATGGTATATATAAATTGAAGAGCAATACCATATTGAATCTGGATCTTCATCTTGAAATCCTTGTTCCTAGAACTATGTTGGTATGTCCGTGGAGCATGCCGTGAATTTATGGAAGTGGGTATCCTAGATGGCAATAGAGTCATGCTCTCCTCACCAAATATGAAAGTTCAAGATTTGACTTTTTGAGCTAATTGACCAGATATTAACTACATACATTAATTTCCACTTTGCTTGGATATTTCATTTGTAATTTATCAAGTTAGGACTTCTAGTGCCAAATTTTCTTGTTAATGTTTTATGAATCTAGAGTGCATATCCTCTCATTTAGCTTCAAAACAATACAAGACTATCTAGATAGTTTCTTTGCACTTTGAAGTACTCAATAGATGCAAACTGAGTTGAAGGTGCCTCCTAAAATACTAATAAAAAAATGTCCAGTAAGTATCTACTCAGTCAAGAGGATGGAAAGCTCCACGAAGATCCTAAAAGAGAAGAGGAATGGAAGAGAAAATTTGAAAATTTGGAGTTGAGAACCTATAGAAATTTAGAGAGTAAATCCATTTGTGCATAAGAGATTAGCCCATCTTCTTGCCTATCAAAACATGTGGACCAAAACTTTTTACATTGTTAGATGGACATATCTACAAAAATAAAATATCTTAGACAAAAAAGAAAAGTTTTGAGTGATTGTCAAGAATTTTCTTAGCTCATTCAAGAGCTTCCTATGGATGCACAAGGGCTCCACTGCAAATAGAAGATTGCTCCATAGGAATATGAGCCCTTAGGACACTCTTGTGTCATGATACACCTTTCCAAAAGCAATGAAGGAAGAGGAAAATGAAGGAGAAAGACATGTGAAAGGATTTCAACAAGATTTGTTCATCCACTAAGGAAAAAAGACTACAAAACAGAGCTCACATTGAGATTTATACAAAAAAGGGAAGCTTTTTTTACACAAAAAGTAGTTGGAATGGATAAAAATAGCCATGAACTACTCGTAGAGCTATTCTATCTAGTTTATTAGACTACCCAGTCTCTCAAAAATGATATCACCACGTTTGAGGATTCTTCTCATACTCCTGAGAATTACAAAAGTTAATAATGACATGAAAAATGATTATAATCTAGTGTCAGTTATTACAAAGCACATGCATTGATAGCCTTATTAGTCAAACATGCCATTATTCCTGACATTCGCTCCTACAAAATAGTAAAAGATGCTAAGGATACACTTACCACTTTATACCAAGCAAGGAGTGAAGCTCATGTTACTTGCCTACAAAAACACTTGGAGAGTGAGCATATGAATGAAGGAGATTCCATGGATATTTTTTTTGAAAAAGATCAAAGATTTGAAGGATTTGTTGATTTTTGCTGATGAATTCTTACGTGATAGTTCACTTGTGCAGAATATTTTGAATGGTTTTCTAGATTCATATTAGATTTTTGCTTCTACTCTTCGGTTGATGATGGAAGGTAATAAAAATGCCTTCAAATTTAAGGAATTAGTTTTTATTTTGTTGCAAGAAGGTCAGTCTAGGCAGAAGAGGTCCCTTATGCGTGTTACAGATCAAGCTTTCGTAGCTAGTTAGAAGGGCAAAGGTAAATGAAGTTCATCTACTAGTAAGCAAAAATTTGCTAATTCGGCATATTCAAAGAAGGATGAAAAACATGAGAAGAAAACAAAAAAGAAAAAAATGTTTTGCAAATACTCTAGAGGAAATGGTCATGTCATAAAGAGTTGTCCAAAACTAGCTAAAAAAGAGGCAAAAAAATAGAGGCTAGAATGGTTGTTATAGAGGCCTCTACACCCGAAATCAGAGTTTGCAAATCTTGTGCAGAATGAAGAATGGGCATTTAAATACTATTTGTTGTTATGACCCAACTTCTCATGAAACGTGTATGGTTGTAGTAGACAAAGATGTTTGGTATTTTGATGGTTGGGTAGCCAAACATATTACCTCGCAACACAATTTCTACACTTCACTTGAGCTTGCCCCTACAAGGAATACTATCACATGCCCCAACAACTCCTCTTCTCCTGTAATGGGAGTTAGTAAGATCATTTTGACTACTGCTCATGGTAGTTCTTTTACATTTCCAGATGCTTTATTTGTGCAAGGGATCAAGAAAAATCTATTATCAGTTTCAACATTAGCCAAGATTGGCTTGGTTGTGAAATTTATTGATGACAGATGTAGAGTTCATGATTTTTCAAATGGTGACGTTATTATTTCTTGTGGAATTTTATGTCATGGGGTGTATAAGCTCATACATTATGCAAAATTGGTGAATGATTCAACATGTGGAGTTCAAGATTCTTAGGCTATGTGAGATGCAAAGCTTTGGCATGCATGTTTTGGTTATTTGAAACTTGTTACTTTGCTATGCATGCAAAAATCTGAAATGGTGTCCTCTCTACCCAAACTTGAGGCACCTGGTAAGCATATATGTGAAGGAACTATTTTTGGAAAAATGTAGCATTCCTCCTCCCCAAAAGATGGTTCGGTATGAGCTACTAAAAAATTGGAGCTTGTTCACATTGACGTTTGTCGTCCTGTGCAAACACCTTCCTTTGGGAATTAACTTTACTTTGTGACTTTCATTCATAATTTTTCTAGGAATGCATCAATATATCCATTGAAAGCAAAGTTTGAAGTTTTTATGTGCTTCAAAGGCATTCAAATCGAGGTGTACAATATATGCCTTCTGATTTTAATGCATTTAGGGCTGAATGTGGGATAAAACATCAATGTATAGTGTCATATATACCTCAATAAAATGGAGTTGTTCAAAGGAAGAACATGTCACTCTTGGAGATGAGGAGGTGTACAATCAAGATTTAGGCTTTACCACATAGTTTCTAGCTTCTTATGTGTGCAGCATATGTACTTAACATGTGTCCCACTAAAGAATAATATATGCATTAGTGCCTGAACAAAAATGTAGAAAAGTAGATGATAAAGCATTGAAGTATATTTTTTTTTGATACACTTCTAAAAGCAAAGGCTATCATCAGTACACTAAATCTATTTTGGTTAGTTGTGATGTTGTTTTTGTGGAAGATGTTTTGTTTGATGAAGCACAAAATTCAGAAAATTGGATGTTTGCTATGCAATCAAAACATGATGGTATTATGAAAAATGGTAGTCTTTATATGACTTGCCTCCTACCAAGAAGGCAATTGGCATTAAGTGGGTATATAAGCTGAAACGTAAACGTGATGGAATAGTTGACATGTATAAGGTTAGGTTGGTTGCAAAAGCTAATGCTTAAGAAAGAGGCATTGATTCGGATGAGACCTTTGCTCCTATATGCCAAATGACCAGTGTTGGTAGCATCTATGCACTTGCAGCTCATCATGGTTGGAATGTACATCAGTTGGACATTAAAAATGCATTTCTAAATGGTGACTTGCATGAAGAAGTGTATGTTTTTCAGCCCCATGGTTTTGTGTAGAAAGGGCATGAAAACAAAGTGTGTAGGTTGAGAAAGACATTATATTGTTTGAAGCAAGCACCACATGCTTGATATGAAAAGATACATGCCTAATTGATCACACATGGTTTGGAGAACGGTCCTACTGAGAGCACCTTATATGTTAACCATGTAAATCATTTTTGTCTATGTTGATGGCATGTTATTCGCTGATCGTAATGAGAAGCATATTACTGATTTTAAGATTGATTTGCATGCCTCATTTGAAATGTCAAGTTTGGGCATTTGCATCATTATTTGGGGATTCACTTCATGCACATTGATGGTCGAATAGCAAAAAATATATATTGAGACATTATTGTAGTGTTTTGGCCTTGAGGACTACAAAAATAAAGCCACTTCTATGGAAACAGGTTTATGATTGAGTCTTCATGATGCTAGAGATGCATTTGATGTTGTTTTCTATCAGTAGAATGTTGGATGCTTGATTTTCTATCAGTTTGCTATCTCACAAATGAGGAAGTTTATTCCTTGTTGAGGTGTCAAGGATTGGAAGACAATTAATTGCCTCTTTTGCTTCTTGAGTGGTACCTAGCTACTTGGATTGTTTTATCCCAAGGGGGGGATCACTACTGCCATATATACATGTTGTTTGTAACTGTGTCTAGGTTGGTTGGTATGACACTTAAGTGTCCACCAATGGTTTTTCCTCCATGCTTGGTAGCTCATGCATATCTTCGTTGAGCAAGAAGTAGCCTACCGTGTCCACTTCTGAGGTTATGTGTAAGGTAGCTTTCATAGTGATTGTTGAGTGTGTGTGGATCAAACATCTTATGGCTGATTTGGGTGTTGGTCAGTCTTCTATTACCACCATCTTTACTGATAGTTAGAGTGCATTGGCACTTGTGAGAAACCATGTGTTTCATGATTGCACAAAGAAAATTTAGGTGCACTATCAATATGTCAGGGAGAGGCTCTCTACTAGAGAGATGATTTTGGCATATGTGCCCACATAGGAGAACATTGCAGACCTTCCCAAATGCTCTGCCTAGGGAGAACTTTGAGGCTTTTTGCAAAGCTTTGGGCTTACTTCCTTCTATGGATTGACTCCACATAGCTTGGCACTTCCTTATACATGAGTGTTTCGGTATTGATGTGTGGGAACACACTAAGACCACCATGGCACTTTTTTCCCTCTTTAGGATGTTTTTCCCCCTGACTTGTACATACACCTATAACCCTAATGGATTACTTATCTTTGTACATTCTCTTGGTAATATATTCAATATTGTGTGTTAAGCTCCAAGCTTCTTCTTCTTCCTTGTGTTGTTCGCATGCTTTAGCAGACCTAAAAATCCAATGTGTTCTGTGCCACTCTTAAGTGTTCCTAATTGGTCACTTGAGTTCTATGTGGATGTAGATCTGAGTCATCATGTAGCTAGTCTTGGCACAACCATCACACAAGGTAGACGAACCTATTGCTTGTGCAAGGAGTTTACTTACAAAAGCAGTAAGAACTTATAGTACTACAAGATAAGAAGGTTTTCCTATTGTGTTTGCACTTCAGAATTTTTGGCACTATCTTCTAGGTGTACATTTCATTGTTATTTTTGATCATCAACCTCTATAATTTTGATTAAGAAGCTTAGAGGGTTTGGTGGTGGCTATTATTTCTTCAAGAATATGACTTTGAGATTCACATTAAGCCAGGGAAAGAGCACTACATGGCAGATTAGGTGTCAAGAATGGCAGTTAGTGAGAGAGCAACAGATTTCAATGATGAACCCTATGGATAGTTTTCCCTTTCTTGTAGAGACTCAAATTGACTAATATGATGAAATTTTATAATTTCTTAGTTCAAGAAAATTTCCTCTTATCATGACTCCATCTAAAAAGAAGAAGTTATTACTTAAGGCCAAAGTATTTTCGCTCATAACTGGTAAGTTGTATAAATATTGGGAGGATAGAATTTCACAAAACTCTATTGATCTACAAGAAGTCAATTTTTTGCTTGACATAGCACATATTGAAGGGCATTTCAAGGGAGAGGACTTGGCACACAAAATCCTCGAGAAGGGGTTATGGTGGCCATATATTTACATGGATGCTATCACATTTGCCAAAGAATGTGACATATGCCAATGATGTACTCCTAGGTCAACAAGACTAAATTTTCAACCATTAGCCATTTCAATTAGTTGAAAACCTTTTGAATGATGGGATCTTCATTTCACTGGACCCATTAGTGAAATTGGTCAACCTAATGGTAAGAAGTGTATCTTGATGGCCATATTCTATGCCACTAAGTGGGTAGAAGCTAAGGCTACTATGGATTGCACTGCCATGATAGCAGTGAAGTTAGGTACAAACATAGTTTTTAAAGATTTGGTTTCCCACTAGATATTACTAGTGATAAGCGCATACATTTTGTAAATCATTTGCTTCAGCTTATCTTACAGAGGTACAAGATTTTCCACAAAAAATCATGTGCCTACTATTCGAGGGCAAATGGGTAGGCATAAAGTTCTAACAAATTATTATTAGGCTACTACACAAATTGGCTTTTGACCACCATAGTTCTTACTTGCAACCTCTTATTGGTTCAATATAGGCCTTTCATAATACAAGAAGAGGCACCATTGGTGAGAGTCCATTTCTTTTGATTTATGTTAAGGATGCATTGACCCCTTTTGAATTTATCATTAGCAAGGAAATTGACTCCAAAACTATTGGAATTGAACCTGAGATTAGGAGACTAGTGGCATCGAAAGAATGCAGAGAAGCATCTATGTGCAAACTGTAGGTAAAGCAAGAGGAGCACAAAAGGATGCATGAAAGGTATCTAAGGTCTAATAAAGTGCAAGTGGGATCTTTGGTTTTGGTACATCATATTCTACTAATATCCACCAAATTGGCACCTAAGTGGACAAGACCCTACAAAAGTGATGAACGTATTACCACAAGGATCAATATGATTGGAGGACTTGCAGGATGGGAGGATACCCTTGGTCAACATCTCTAGGGTGAAGACTTATCTGAATAAAATGAAGCAAAAAGAAACTCACTGATTATACATACTATAGTTCAAATCTTTTCTATTTTTGCAGTTCATTTTGTTTGAAAAAGCAAATAAAGGAAACCACCTAGATGGTGAAAGAACTTTATGTAAGAGTCTTTAGTTCACTAGGGTACAAGAGAGACAAGTGGATGATTATGGATAAAGAGTTACTCTATTGGATAATTGAACTCCTCACTGGAATACTTTGCATATAGAGGATGATCAAACCTGAGGATTGGATGTCCAATTGGGGAAGGACTTTTGAGAGATGACTTCTGCCTCACAAAACAACACTATTGAGGCCCTCAAAAGTGGCATGGCATGAGATCTTCATTGAGCATCAATCTATGGCATTGATTCTGTTGGAAAGATGGATGGACATCTCAAGAAATGAGTTGGTATTGCTAATCCCTCCTTAGTACTTGCCCTATTTTCCTTTAGAGTTGTGTTGTAGGCCCCTTTAGCTTTCCAATGACACTAAATAAGTTCCTATGTGCTTTGGAGATGATGCTTGAACCAATAGGATCAAAACAGATAAGTTTGTAACTAATTAGTGACCAAAAAGTTGCCATTTTGGTCTTGACACTTGCTGGAAGTTCTGCTCAGTACTCATAGTACATTAGCAATTAGAAAACTTCCTTTTGAGGATATCTCATTATGTTAGAGAGCTAATGATTCCAAGTGGAATCACTTAAAATGATAGAGTACACACTATGCAATGCTTTTAGAAAGTAGAAGCTTACCCTCGATATTTTACGAGATGTGTAGAGAATGACCAGTGACCACTTCGAGACAATTGTCTCGCAATTGGCTAAATGAAACTTCTTCAAACTTTGAGAGATTTTATTAGACTTTGAGCGTGTTCCAACAAGCTATATATCATTGAAAATGATGGAGGATCATTGAGATATGAGCAAGACAAGTACACTATTCTGAGTGACAATGAGAGCGGTGAAGATAGATGTAACCAGCAATGTAATGTATTATGTAACAATGTTATACATGATCATTGTCATGAACATGATGCCCAATGATGGTGATAGAAAAGAGATATAGTGTAAGCTTGTCAACTACATCAAATGATCAACAATATGCTCAGTAATGGGAGCTCACTAGTCACGAGTTTTCAACTATCTTATATAGTGACTTTTCTCCAAGTTTAAAATTTGAAATTCAAATAGATCTCCACCTAAAAGGTTTCTCTAAGTTAAGAATGATTCTTCTAAGTGATATTCATAGCTTTTAATTCTCCAAACTCCATGAAGAAAATGGGATTCTAATATTCTCTCTAGGATTTTATCTTTTACAAGAAGTAAATGATCAAACTTTACAAACAATGGGTCATGTAGTCCTTCAATCATTTGCTCATAGTTCTTCCAATGCCTAGCCAAGTGTGAAGGCTTCGCATTTTCTCCAATAGCTCCCCCTCAAGCTAAACATATTGGTTTTGCCTTCTTCATCAATCCTCTTGAATGTCCTGCAATCCAATCATGGTTTTAAACCTGCAAAGTTTAGTACCATCAAGTGCTTTGGTCCATAAGTCTGCACATTGCATATTAGTTGATACATATGCAAGTTGAATTTCCTTGCTCAGTAGCTTCTCTCTCACATAATGACAGTGAAGCTCTGTATGATTGGTTCTTGCATGATAGATAGGATTTGCTACAAGATGTAGAGAACTAGTATTGTCTCCAAAAATCATTGGTGAGTTAGAATGTAGCCTTAAATCTGAGTAAAGCAATCTCATCCATATGGATTCTTGAGTAGCATTGGCTAATCCTCTATATTTTGCCTCTGTGGAAGATTAAGCAATAGTAGTTTGGAAGACCATGAAATGGGCTTCTCACCTACAAAAGAAATATAACCTGAGATACTCTTGTCATCCTTACAACCTACCCAATCTGCATCTTAATAAAGTTTGATGTCCAAATCTGAAGTATATGGAAAGTATAAACCTTGATTTCGGGTACCCTTAAGATACTTCAAAATCCCCTTGGCAGCTTCCATGTGAGGTGCTCTAGGTTTATGCATACATTGACTTAAGACACTTACTCCATAAGCAATATCAATCCTTGTCAATGTAGCAAATCACCTTCATGAGCAATTAACTTTTGGTTTACCTCCATAGGAATGCTAGTTGTCTTGTCATTCTACAAGTGGTACTTCTTCAACATATCCTACACATACTCTCTTTGAGTAATATAAATTCTAGAATTTGTATAGACTAATTCAAGTCCAAGAGAATACTTTAGTGATCCTAGATCACTAATTTTGAATTCCTGCATCATTAGGTGCTTGATTTGTTTGATGACATTGGCATCACTACCTGTAAGTATGATATCATCAACATACACACATAGGTATATCATCTCTGAAATACTTCTCTTGACAAATAGAGAAGCATTTGCCTTGCTCATGCTGAATCCTTGATCTTGAAGGTATCTAGTCAACCTATGGTTCCATGCCCTAGCTACTTGCTTCAATCCGTACAAAGCTTTGTTTAATTTGCATACATAATTTACCTTGCTTGGGTCTTCATAGCCAGGAGGTTATGCCACGTAAACTGCCTCTAAAACCCAGCCATTTAGAAAAGCATTTTTCACATCCAATTGGTACATATTCCAATTCCTAGATGCAGCCACACTTACCAATACCTTGATGGTTGGCATTTTTGCCATAGGTGAGAAAGTCTCTTCATAATCAACTCCTTGGGTGTGTGCAAAACCCTCAGCCACAAGTCTAGCTTTATACCTATTTATAGATCCATCTGAGTTTCTCTTGACTTTGTAGATCCATCTAGAACCAGTTACCTTCATTGATTCCTTCTTTGGCACTAGCTCCCAAGTGTCATTCTCCTTGAGTGCTTATATTTCTTCATCCATAGCCTCCTTCCATTCTACCTTGGTCTTTGCTTCTTCATAGGAGGTAGGTTCCTCACATGATAAATCCTTTGCAAGATAAATAGAGTGTTTAGTAACTAAAGAAGTGTCATACCCATATCTGATTGGCTTCTTGCTCTCCCTTTGTGATCTTCTAATTGCTTGGTTGGATGATTCAGGTATGTCTTCCAATCTCTTCATCATGACCTTGCCCTTTGATTTCCATGCTTTGAACTCCTCCAAATTGATGGTATCTTCATCATATGATTTGATGGCTTCAATTTGATTTGGTTCCTCCTTAGTGAGACTTGGAAAATTCTCTTCCAAGTGATATGACAACTTGACCTTCCTGCATTCACTTTCAAACCAAGAATCATTCTCATCAAACACAATATCTCTAGTGACCATGAATCCATTGTTGGATGGATTATAAAATCTATACCCTTTCTGATTTAAATCATACCCTATGAAGATGCACTTTTCTGCCTTATGGTCTAGCTTACCTCTGATCTGAGATGGGATATGCACATAAGCAACACATCCAAAGATCCTGCAATGATCAAGTGGTGTCCTCCTACCATGCAATGCTTCATATATGGTAATCCCATCATGTTATTTGGATGGAGACATGTTAATAAGATAAGTCATAGTAGATACACCCTCTGTCCACAAATAATTAGGTAACCTTTTCTCGTTTAGCATTGACCTAGTTGTTTCAACAATCAACGTATTTCTCCTTTCTGCCACCCCATTTTTCTCACGGGTATACCTTGTTGTGATTTCCCTTTTGATTCCTCTATCCTACAAGAATGCATCAAATTCATTTGAGAAGTACTCACCTCCTTCATCTGACCTTAGTCTTTTTAGACTTCTTCCTGTTTTTTTTTCCACAAATGCAAGATACTTTTTAAAGCAACTTAACATTTCATCTTTGTGCTTCATAAAATACAAGATAGTCCACCTATTGAAATCATCAATGAAAGACACATAATACCTTGAGCCAGAAATTGAAGGATCCTTACTTGGTCCCCACACATCTGTGTGAACAAGATCCAAGTAATCCTCGCGCATATAACCTTTCTTTGAGAAGGATAACCTGTGAGATTTACCAAACTAACATGCACCACATTTATAGATCATGTGTTGCTTAGATACATTAGGTATCCAAAGCACACATTGATCTCTACATATTTGCTTTAAAGTTCTGTCACCAATATGCCCTAATCTTTTATGCCAAATGTCAAGCTCTGATATTGTTTGATCTTTGTAATTACAGATTGCAATATTCCTTGTATCCTCAAGTTCAAATGTAAATAATGTACCTGTCTTTTCTCCCTTGGCTATTCTCGTGAACCCATGTTGGGGATCTTCCACAAATGCTCCATATTTGTTGAACCTAACTTGCAAACCTTTTTCCACAATCTTTCCAACACTCATCAAATTCTTGGTGATTGTAGGTACATAAAGAACCTTGCTCAATAGATTTCTATTCCCATTAGAGGCTTTAACATTTCCTACCTTGACCATTGAATGCTTGGTGTCATCACCTATTTGCACTTGGTGCTTTCCCTTAGGTTCCTCAAGATCATAGAGAAGAGCTACATTGCCTACCACATGGTTTGAACAACCTGAGTCAATATAGAAGAGGTGTTCATCATTCATACCTTGCTTTGAAGTCATGTTCATAATCAGAAGGGAATCCTCTTGATCCTCTGTGTAATTGTTGTAGTCTTTCCTTGATTTGCTGCCTCCTTGGTAGTTATTGTTGTAATTGTTGTTGTAGTTGTTGTTGTAGTTTTGAGTATGATTGAATTTTCCTCTTGATTGTGAGTAGCCACCCCTTTGATATCCTCTTCCTCTCTAATTCTTGTAGTTCCTATAGCACTCATCTATAGTGTGATTAGACAATCCACATATGTTGCATGGGGAAGAGTTCAAAGGTCTCCCCCTACCTTGCTTACCTCCTCTGCCCCTACCTCTTGAGTTCTGCCCTCTCCCTACATAGTTAGCTTTAGAGGTGGTACCCTCATCTTCAAACTTTTTGCTTTTCCCTTTCTCTTTAGTCTTGCCTTTATATGTGTATGGGGCAGAAGAGTTATTACCTCCTCATAGTTCTCCATTTTTGTTGAGCTTGGCTTCATGGGTAAAGAGTTGCCCCATGAGTGTGATAAGATCTGGAATCTGCATGTCCATTTATAAGTCCATAGCAGTTGTGAAGCTTTCCCATTTGTCCTCTGCCTTGATGCCATTGATCACTTTTTTCACAATTGGCTCCTCTTCAATCTCCTCTCCTATGCTTGCCAATTGGTCAGCCACATCTTTGACTTTGGTCACATACTCTGAAATGCTTTGCTTGGGTTGCTTCCTTTGAGTGAACTCAATCCACAATCGGTTCTTTCTTGCTCTTGTATTGGAAGAAAAGTATGAAGACAATGTATCCCAAGTCTCTTGGGATGTTTTACACTTGCTAATATGTGGAAGAAGGAAGTCAGAGATAGAGTTAAGAAGATATGACCTTGCGAATGCATCTTTGGCACACCACGAGTTGAGTCTTTCTAGCTCCTCTCTTCTAGGTTGTCCTTTGCTTCTGAAAATGGGCATCTCCTCATCTCCTGATATGTATCCGTAGAGACTCCTTCCTTGTAGGTATGTCCTCATCCCTTAAGACCATGCTTGATAGTTTTTCCTGTCTAATTTATCAATAAAAGAAGGAAAACCATCTCCCATTTTACCTCAATTGTTCTAATACCACTGTTGGAAAGACGAATGGACACCTCAAGAAATGAGTTGGCACTGCTAATCCCTGCTTAGTGCCTATCCCATTTTACTTCAGAGTTGTGTTGTAGGCCCCTTTAGCTTTCAAATGAAACTAAATAAGCTCCTATGTGCTTTGGAGACGATTTCAACCAATAGGATCAAAACAAATAAGTTTGCAACTAGCTAGTGACCAAAAAGTTGCTATTTTTGTCTTGACACCTACAAGACGTTTTGCTCAGTACTCACACTACATTAGCAATTAGAAATATTCCTTCTGAGGGTATCTAATTAGCTTAAAGAGATAATGATTCCAAGTGGAATCACTTAAAATGATAAACTACACACTATGCAATGGTTTTAGCAAGTAGAAGCTTACCCTTGATATTTTAGGAGATGTGCAAAGAATGACCAGTGACCACTTTGAGACGATTGTCTCGCAATTATCTGAATGAAACTATTTCAAACTTTGCGAGCCTGTAGTAGACTTTGAGCGTGTTCCAAAAAGCTATAGATCATTGAAACTTATGGAGGGATCATTGAGATATGAGCAAGAGAAGTACACTGTTCTGCGTGACAATGATAGAGATGAAGATAGATGTAACCAGCAATGTAATGTATTATGTAACAATGTTATACATGATCATTGGCATGAATATGATGCCCCATGATGGTGATAGGAGTAGGCTAAAGTGTAAGCCTCTCAACTACATCAAATGATCCACAATATGCTCAGTAATGTGAGCTCACTAGCCATGAGTTTTCAACAATCTTATATAGTGACTTTTCTCCAAGTTTGAAATTTCAAATTCAAATAGAGCTCCACGTAAAAGTTTCCTTTAAGTTAGGAATGATTATTCTTAGTGAGATTCATAGCTTTTAGTTCTCCAAACTCCACAAAGAAGATGGGATTCTAATATTCTCTCTAGGATTTTATCTTTTACAAGAAGTAAATGATCAAACTTTACAAGCAAGTAGTCCTTCAATCATTTTCTCATAGTTCTTCCAATGCCTAGCCAAGTGTCAAGGCTTGGCATTTGCTCCAACAGATTTGAACACTTGGAATAAGGGCTTAAGCAATCTCTTCTAGGAGTTTTAGGCATCTGGGCTCCATTGAGCTACATACTAGGCAACCACCTATCTACCTTACCTCCAAGACTAGGCGACCACCTAACTACCTTATCTCCAAGACTAGGCAACCACCACTTTCATCGTCTATCATAATTGGGTGGCTACTTTTTTAGCATCACATCAAGTTGGGACCACCACCACTTTTGTCTTCTATCTTGGGTGACTACCATTTTCCTTACCGCATCAGAGGGGGCAACTACCAATTTTGGTAACTCAAGAAGAAGGAGGTGACCACCAAATGGAGCATGCCTAATGCTTACACAACTACCACTTTTGGAGAATGACATGAATTAGGGGACCACCAAATTAAGCATGAAATGTTTCGGTAACTACCAATTCTACCAAGAATTGGGTGACTACGAACTTTTTTGCATGATAGAATAGGGCGACTACCTCATGGTTTGCTTTCCTCATCAACATTGGGTGACCTCCATTTCTTGGGAATCTCTCGCTAAATTGGGTGTCTACTATTTGGGAAACACCAAGTAGGGCAACTACCTATTTCTTTTTTCATCAAGATTGAGCGACCCACTATGCATGAGATTTGGGAGATGGCCAACGCTTTTGCCACTCATTGCTTCCACCATTTTAGGTGACCACCCATATGGGGTTTACTCCATTTTGGGTCACCACTACTCCTACCATCCTTGGTTCCACAAAGGGGCCACCTCTTTTGGGAAACCACTAGTTTTCATCATCACACACCATATTTAGGTGACTACCACTTTCCTCACCTCGTCAAACTTGGGCGACCACCCATTTGAGGACCATTCATCCTCGGTGACACCCACATGTTGATGGAGGCAAGGCGTGGTTCACTCCCAAGGCAAAGCCTGTACTAGATCAAACTCACAAGGTAACTACCCTATCTTGTACATCTTGATTTCTAATTATGATGACTATAGATTGGCGCGACTAACAACTTGGGTGGTTTTCGTGATGACTTTATGTTTAAAGAAGTGTAAGGATTGGCAATTCATGAGCTAGCATAGGCAAAGAAGGCAGTTAGAAGGTGTTACATTCATGGCAAGTGAAGGTAGGTGATGGGCACGAAATAGAGGCCTCGGGTGGCTCAAGAATTTCAAGTTGCTAGATTTGGGCACCACCACCACCTCTTTTGGACATTGTCAAAATAGGGTGTCTACGTCACCTAGTTTGCAAGACTATAATGGGCGGCAAGTGAGAGAGTAAATTTTAATGAACTTGTCAACAAAGTGTAAGTGTGAATTAATGCATGGAGTACCGTTGCAAAAGTCTGGTGATGTAAGAAGGTATGATTCGAAGCCTAAGATTTATTCGGTGGTTTTTGTGATGACTTTATGTTTAAAGAAGTGTAAGGATTGGTGATTCATGAGCTAGCATAGGCAAAGATGGCAGTTAGAAGGTGTTACATTCATGGCAAGTGAAGGTAGGTGATGGGCACGAATAGAGGCCTCGGGTCGCTCAAGAATTTCAAGTTGCTAGAATTGGGCACCACCACCACCATCTCTTTTGGACATTGTCAAAATAGGGTGTCTACTTCACCTAGTTTGCAAGACTATAATGGGCGGCAAGTGAGAGAGTAAATTTTAATTAACTTCTCAACAAAGTGTAAGTGTGAATTAATGCATGGAGTACTGCTGCAAAAGTCTAGTGATGCAAGAAGGTATGATTCAAAGACTAAGGGTTATTGGCTATCAAAGCCATAATTAGCTAACTCAACCACTTTGGCGTACGTGGCAGTTAACGCTTGTATTCCACAAGGCCTCATCTTTGGAGTCAATATAAACCATGGCTTGGAACTATTCTTGGGGATCCTTTTATTACATCTTCCTTACCATCTGGTTCTAAGAATATCATTATGATCATCATTCGCATCATCTTGGTTGCTCTCGGCATTTTGTTGCAACTTGTCCACTATCTCTTGAGACCTTTTTGTGCTGACTATAGAAAGTTTTGGTTCTCACTTAAGTGGCAGTTAGCATTATAGAGTGATTGAGTAGTCTTGGCTACTATCTCTTATGAGTCTTTTGCATTTCTCTTGCAGAGATTGCATGATTATTTCAATAATTCTTGTTGTTGATCTCTTCTAGTCTTTGGAGTGGTTGCTAGCCCATTTTACTATTCATTTGGACTACTTTAGAATTAGTGTCACAATTCTCTGTCTTACAAAATCGGGCTTTTTTCTCATCTATGGAGTTGCAAGTTTTCTATCTGTATGTCTTTATTGTCAAGCAGTGCATGTGCACATAACCATGTCATAGAGTATACTTCCGTAAGGAGGAAATCCCCTTGAGTAGAAGAAGTATGGGAACTATGGTCACACTAGCCTCCTCTACACTTTGGCACACTTTGTTGAGATTCTTCTATAGTGTGATACTGTAGTACCTCATGTGCCATATAACTTTAGTTGGTACACAACGTTCTATCCTAGTTGATAGTCTGATTGGTAGCTCAATCGCTAGTGTAGTCGCTAGCCTACTAGGTAGTCTAAAAGCAAAAGTAAAACAATAAAACATGTTGCAAGTTTCCTCTGTAGGTTTTGAACAAATTGAAAATAGAAAACTACACATAAGGGTGGCTCAAACCTAAACTGAAATTATACTAAACTTGTTTCATAAATGTAACATGCACATACATACATACATACATAAACACACATGTAACTATTGATGTGAATCACACATCACTATTGAATTCAATCAATTAAATTTTCTCATGAGAATCTATATAAACAGACACACAATTATTGAATTTGAATTGATTTAGACATAAGAACAAACATAACTGTTGAATTGAATCAATTAATAATCAAAATGTTTATAAAGATACACATACTTGCATATTTGCTCACCTAAACATATACATACTTGCATAATATTGTGACATACATACACACCAACAAAAACAAGTCAGGTAGCTAATCAAAAACATTAGAATCAATAAATGTAACAAAAAAAACACTCAAATTAACTATGGTCAAACCAAATACATTTTTGAGATTTCTATAGTAATACATATAATAAATGGATGAAATAAAACTGATGTCTACATAATTTATACATGACTAAGAAATACACTATCCTACAATTATACATGACCAAAAAATACACGTCGGGAATGATAATCTAGAATTAAAACTATCACTATCCTACAACCCTATCCCAATACAAATTCATGCATCACCCTTCTAACTCCAAAAGGTACAAGTGTAGACCCTTTGGTAGCCTTCAAGATCCTCTAAATTTCTCGATGGAAGTCATATTGAAAGATCCTATATTTAACGATAAAGTACTTATATGTAAACAATACAATTTGTAAGCATTAAAAAATTACCAAAATTAAAATATAAACATTTACAAGATTGTAGAAAAATATTTGCATGCATCTAATACCTAGATGTGATGTCTGTACTCCTTGTAGTTTATGCTTTGTATCCTTAATATTGTTGGGTGAGCATAGAAGTCTGAGAGGCACACGAGAAGCCCACAAAAGGAGCACAAATGCAACAAGACACACAAAGAAGACGGATGGCTAGAATAGATCTCTCTATTGATAATGATATAAACTAAAGTAAGAGTGGAATAATATCCCTAAGTAAAATGTACCACTACATACGAGTGAATCATGTATGTGGTAACATGGGGAGAAAACCTCTAGCAAGCGCTAGAGTCAAAAGTACTTATGTATATGGAAAAGGTTCACATCAAAGCTACTCAAGGAACCCATAAGTGTAGCAAACCCCCCTGGAGTGAAAAGGTTCACATCAAAGCTACTCCAGGAACACATAAGTGTAACAAACCCCAAGGGAGTGACATATCATCGTACACAAAGAAATAACCCTAAAGCTTTGCAAAAAGATTCAAAATTTTTCCATGAAAGAGCTTTGATGAATATGTCTACCACACTATCGTGTGTAGGCACATATACCAAACCAATATCTCCTGCATGAAGACAGTTTTTGACATAGTGGTAATGCACCTTAATATGTTTGTTCCGTGCATAAAACATTGGGTTTTGTGCAATAGCTAATGCACTTTGACTATCAGTGAGAATATGCATAGCAACACCAATCACCATGCAAAGATCCGTCAATAGGCATCTTAGAAATATACACTCCACTTTAGTTGTGAAAACTACCCTATACTCAGCTTCACAGCTCGATGTCACCACTGTAGGTTGCTTCTTACGCAACCAAGATATGCATGGGTTTCCAAGGAAAAAGAAATACTAGTGGAAACATGAGTGTTGGAAAGAATGGATGGACACTCCAAGAAATGAGTAGGTACTGTTAATCCCTGCTTTGTACCAGCCCTATTTCACTTCAGAGTTGTGTTGTAGGCCCTCTAAGTTTTCCAATGACACTAAAAACGTGCTTATGTACTTTGGAAATGATGCAAGTAAAGTTTGATACAAAACATACTACTTCCAAATTAAAGAATCAATAAAAACCTTCTATTTTTGTTCACACACCTCCTGCTTCTTAAGCTTAGTGCTTCCACCAAAGTAGGAATTAGAAATATTACATTTGGAGATATCAAATTACCTTACTGAGCTAATTATTCCGAGTGGAATCACTTAAAATGATTCACTATACATAGAGCAATCAATTTGGCAAGTCTAGCATTACCCCCAATTTTTAGGACCTCTGCAGAGTTTGACCAGTGTTCAATTCGACAAGGTTTTCTCAGAATCCACTAAATGGAATGTCTTCAAAATTTTTCCGCATTTAGTAGACTTAGATTTGATTCTAATGAGTTATAAAACATTGAAAATGATAGTAATGACTGAGATATGAGCAATACAAAATGACTGCTCTGAGTGACTATGACAGAGAGACAAGAAATGTAAGAATTGATCTATTGTATAAGCAGACAATGTTGTACATGATCATTGGCATGATAATCTATTCCCAATGATGATGAGAAGCGTAGTCTATGAAGTGAGCCTCACTCTCCTATAAAATAATCAGCTATTGCCTTGGGATTGGAGATCTCTGACCCGCGCATTTTACAAGTCATTTTTATAGATGCTTCATTCAAATTTTGAATTTGAATTCAACTATGGCTCTCACTAAAAGTGATCCACTAATCTAGGAGATATTCTCTTTAAAAGGCCTATTCACGAAATTTGGGAATTATTCAAGTCCCATTTATAATACTAGTGATGGTATTAACTTATAATTTCTATGTTATATTCTTCGTACAAAGATCAAGTCATGAATACATCTTCTTTTTGTTAAGATGTTTTAACTTTTCAATAGACAAAAAATAATATTAGTTGATGAGCTTCTTTAAGAAAACACCAAGGAGAATATGAATAAACAAAGAAAAGCATTCAGCCTTGAATTTTTTCAAAATATGAAGTCTGTTATTATCCAATTCAATAATAATAGGTCAATTATACATTATTTGATATATCAATAAATGCTCATAAAGTAAATATCCCAAAATATGATGTTATAAAGATCAATAAACTGATTTAAATTTAATTATATAACAAATCTATCCTAATATGAATTTAGAGCTCACAATTTAATATAAACAATAAATATATTCAATTTGGTCCCAGGTCACTTGTTCGGGTGGTTGGGCCACTCGTCTCTTGAGGCGGGGACGGTGCTTCAACCCCCATCAGCACATGTAAGGGACATGTTTAACATGAAAAGTTGTATCTTGTTACTGATGTGCCAGTTACTGATGAGCCATCGTTTGTCCTTCTTCGCGATAGTTGTGATCGCAATTTAACCCAGCTATGTAAACCTTTATTCTTGTGGGATAAGGTGGGTCCCACGGATACTATGCCCTTCCTTATACAGTAGGCCCGGAGTAGGCCTCGGCTGAATCTCGATTTGAAAAAAAGCAACCACATGAATTTAGATCTAGTTTAACAATACTTAATAATATGCAATTTGACATAGAGTATTAATTGTTCATTTAAGTGAGTGATATGAAAATTATGTCAATACTATGTTGTTTAAAAATTGAAAAGATTATTTCATATAATTTTATAATAAATCTATCATACTAATTTACAGCTTTGAAAAACAATCTAACTCAAATATATGCAATTTAGGCTACCAATAATTTTTCACTTGGTTGAACAGTCCCAAAAATATGTGGTGTTTAAAAACACCAATAAAATACATGATGTTCAAATATTTTAAAATCATTGATATCGTTTCTTAATATATTGTTCAAGTACATAATATGTTTCTCTATCACAAGGTCTCTGATTTACAATTGTATTGCATGTATAAGAACGTCTGTTCTTTGAGCAAATCCATCCATAAAGCCAAGGAATCATTGTTTTGGATAAAAAGTTTTCCAACTCCTCCGATGATTGCCTCCACAGCTTCGGTAGAATTACATAAGTGCCTTTCATATTCCAAATCACATGATATAATGTATCATAGAAAATAATGGTATTATTTCCATCCAAATGTGGAAAAGTTTTCCAAATTGTGTCCAAGTTTTTATGATGCACAAACTTATATCCGATACGGATATCAGTTTTTTGGCATGCACCCTGACCTGCTATAATATGAAATCTTTGATGGTGTTAGGGAAAACATACTGCAAGTGTTCTTTGAGCTATCGATAGTCTTTCTGTGGTCCAAATCCACACTTCAAAAAGATCCATACAAAAATCCAAGAAATATAATGCATCGTTGCAAACGTAATGTGCAATTCTTGTGTTCTCTTCAATAAAATTCATATGGTTTTGCAAAGATTCAAGTAATAGATCACCCCTTTCCTTATCAATTGTCTTGAGCAAAATGCCATTCATTTCCAGTATCAATACCCTTCTGTCATCTCTTGGGAATGCAGAAAATCCTTGCTTTCTTGATGAAGATTCATATATGTGTGAAGACCAGCAAGACATCAATGCCAACCTTGTGTTTTCTTTGTAGTTTATATGTAAATCAGCATTTTGTTCTGCAAAAAAAATTGAAGTTAATTAGATTTATATAAAAATCAATTAAATTGTTTTACATTCTATATTACTTCATAATTACAGTAATTAAAGATATGTTTAATTAAGCCATTATCATTTCTCTCAATATTCAAGACTTATAATGTATTAAAATTGATAATACATAAGAAAATATAAGAAAATTGATTTAAATGCATGATTTTATATTCATGGGATTGGGATTCCAATTTCCTTTTATAGTTTTTCTTACAATCAATATAATCAAAAGTAGACTAAGCCTAGAAAAAACTTCATATATATATATATATATATATATATATATATATATATATATATATATATATATATATATATATATATATATATATATATATATATATATGTGTGTGTGTGTGTGTGTGTGTGTGTATGTATATATATGTACAAGAAAAACAATCTTTCATGAAACAAGGAAACTAACATTTAAAAAATGGGTTATCTTCAAACCAATCAAAAGATCTTGAGATAAATTTAATCATCCACCTTGCCATCAACGTTTTTCTTTATCCTGCAAAAGAGAAGTCTTATAAATATTTGACTGTAGATATTAAAATAAAACATAAATATTGTATGAAGAATTTCTTTACCTATTAAATTAAGGTATGCTTTTTGTAACCTTTTTATGTATGCTTTTGCTGCAACTCTACTTATGAAACGACTTTGTCAATAGCCCAACCTTGTAGCATACACTATTGCATGATTTTCTCTCATGCTTTTATTTTTGTAGCACATTTGTAACAATTTTAGCTGCTCTTTATTTAAAAGTGGAACACCAAATGTTGAAACCACTGTTGCTAGATCTCCCTTTTCGATTTCCTTGCAATTCAATGGAACCTCTAGCTTTGTCGATGCTATTGTTGTATGTTCCTTTTCAATTTTGTTGCAAATCAATGGAACATCTACCTTTTTCTCACTATTATTATGTACTTCATAGTCATCAAAAGAAGATACTCTCAAGTTATTTGAATGATCATTTGAATAATCATTTGGTTCACTCAAGATATCATGGTCTAACATAGACGATGAATTCTCCATTGCAAGTTGAAACATAGGAAATATAAGATGTTCTTTGATGATATGTGGTTGTCTGATTCGATTGAGCAAAATATCATCTCTTTGGATGAAGCTCAAAACATAGGATAGAAGATCACTCGATACTGAATGATCATGTCTTGCTTGATAAGGGGTAATGTCGATGCAATTTTCTATTGGGATAGAACCTTTGAAGAAACTATCATTAATGATAAGTTGATCTGGTTTCTATATTTCTTCAATGTGATCCATATAATAATCTTCTTGACTGCTCACCATAAAAAAAGAATATCTTTTTTTTTTATATTTCTCAATGAATCTCACATTGTTGAAAATATTATTTTTAAATGTGGATGACCAAACACCAACATGAAAGTGTTGAAGAATAGAATCTAAAAATTCAAAACATCTCCGACTTATAAATATTCTTTGGTCATCAATATTTGAATGATTTTTGACATAATCTTTCTCTGATCTGTTCCATCTTATATCTTTGTTGAACAAAAGGGCATTTAGATCGAGACAGAGAAAATTGTTCCTTATATGAAGTGGATGATAGATATTCTCTGCATATATGAAACAATGAGGATAATAAATACACAATAACTAAAAAGAATGTGTTACGATAACTTATTGATATATCTTCAATAAATGAGTTATAAATTGAATAAAATAATCATAATATTAGACAATATACCTGGTAAAATCCAAAAAGACCTAGCATGTTATTTCTCCATAACATTAGATAGCTTATCTGGTGTTTGAATAGAGCTTTGCTCATGTACAGTACTCATTTCATCCTCGAAATGGCCAATAAGCTTTCCAATACCATCATCACTTATGAAATGTTTATTTTTGTTAGCATCTATAATAAAAAGAAATCCAAAAGATATATATGAATAATCAGTACAATATGCACACATATCAAAACTTATTTTCTCAATTAATTTCTTTATGATAAAAATATATCTATTAATTTCTCTTTCTAAACACTTATAATTAATTTCTCTATGCATCTACGTCAAACAATAAGCTTTCGATTTTAAAAACCACACACGCACAGTTCAATATTTGCATCTTAACCGTACATTTCGAAATTGTATTTAATCAAATGCATCATAATTTTAAAAACAATATGTTTCTGATTTTTTCAAACAAAAGAGTCATAAATCATGCATATCAATTTAAAAATTATAACATATGAATCTATGCATCATTGACAATAATTTTTAAGTTACTCGAATAGACAAGAGATGTCTAATTTTAGCTCAAAAGCATATGATATTAACAATAAATAAAAAGATTTAAATATAATCGATTCACATCACTTTATTCAACAAGCTAATATATTCAAAATAAAAATCTATTGTTCAAGAAATGCAATAATCACTAGCATATAAAGAAAAATATACTTTGAAAATTATGGTATTTATTACATTACATGGAATCAATATTTTCTCAAGGTGCTTTTTCTTCTCATACATTTGAAGTACCTGCAGTATCTTCATCCATTGTAACAATATGTTCATCGGTTTCTGTATCATCTTGATTACTTTCTGATTCTTCTCCACTAGGTTGTACATCAATCTTAGCATCAACATTCTCGAACACATTTGTATTATCTGTATCTTGATTCCTGATATCTGTATCTTGATTACTGATATCACACCATTGATGCAAAGAAGGGTCATTCTCAAAAACTAAAGAGCAAATTGATTCTAATTGTTTTTCTTCAACTTCTAAACATATACCAAAAGATCTGCGTTTTTTAGATAAACTTCTTTGAAGAACAACTCCTCGACAATACAACTCTATAACATAGCTGTCTTCACGAGCAAAACTGCTGATGAAATCATCAATGAATTTTTTTTCTATGAATTCATCGAGACCTTTATGAGCAAAAATATTTAGATTTGCTTGATCTATTCTATCAATCATCTGATAATTATCCTCTTTGCTAATGTACATAAGCACTATTGCAAAATCCATCTCTCCTTTGATGGAAGGATTACTACTCTGAGTGGCTCCAATTTTGAAAGTCATTTTTGTAGCTGTATGTTGAACTCCTTCCACAAGCATATGGACATAGAGGAAATCAATAAAAGATACTAGAACATATTCTGTCTTGGAATTCATCCCGTTGAGTGCAAAAATCAATATGGAGAAGAACGTTGCTGAAATGCATTCCCGACTATGTAAACTGTAGAGTTCTGAATCAAACCTAAAGAAAACAATATTGAATGGAAGAACTTGCTCTGCACAACAACTTTCCACCTTGTTCAAATCAAAACCAAATCCATAGATTGACCATGGAATAACATTTGCTGTGGTTTTTATTCCCATTGCAACTCTATACAAATGACTCAACAAAGTTATGGCAGCCTTTGGTAAAGGAGGAGACTTCTTTGCCCCGTTTAATGAGTCTTTCACAAATGTTTCACTATAACTTTTAATTTTTTCATACTGTATATCTATGATATTTTATTTCTCACAGAGCTTTTCCCAAGTCAAAACCTCTGTTGTTAAATCAATAAAAAATGCAATTATAGCATTTATCAAGACACAATCTATCTTTAATCTCCATGCCATTTCTTCCATGTCAAACATGTGCTTCAATGATTTTGCCTTTTTTAACAAAATTTTCTTCTCTAAAATTGCCTTTTGAAGTTCTAAAATTTCTTTATTGTCTAAACCTGCAATACATCTGAATAATGTCGGACCTAATATAACTGTCCCTGGTGCCTGCTTCAATTGACCATCTTTCATTGCTACCATCTTTGCAGATGTCGATATAACATCTTTTGTTGAATCTCTTTTGCTATTTGGCACTTCACCCTTTGTATTAAGCAGTGCCCCTTGACTATACAAACGCATTATTGATATCCAATTCTTCCATTCCTCATCATTACATAAAAGAAGATGTAAATCATTCTTTATAAATCCTTTTTGTAAAGTTTGCTCTGTAATCTCTACAAAATTCTACAAAAAAGAACATATATAGTTTAAATAAATATAAGTTTTAAAAAACAATAATATATAATAACTAAAAATTTAAAAAATACAAAGAATATAAACATACCTGCCATGATATAAATTCTCTTTTACTCTGACTAACACCTGGAGGAGGTTTGGATGGACATCCATTGGCTTTCCATTGAGATCTAGCTTGTAAAAGTTGATCAACAAATGGTTCCTTCTGTAATGACTTTGCCACCATCAAATTAGCCTCTTTAGATATCTCCCTTGAAATTTTTGGAGGGAAATTTACTATAATTTTTGCTTTTCTATATCTAAATTGTTGTCGTAACTGTAATGTCACCATCGGAGAATTAATAGTTTGTAAAGTTTTCACTGCACTAATTGAATGTTGTCCACATATTATCCAATACTCAACTTTATCAATATCATCATGAGATAAAGTTTGTAGAGGTATTCTGACACTTGGATCAATAGGCATAACAACTGCAAGAACTTCATTCTCTTTCGGAGCCAAGACAAAATCATTCATTAATGTACGCACCCAATCTCTATTTAATTTTCGATATACATAATTCTATGGTACTGGAAAACATCTTTTTACATCAACATTAAATACTGCATCAGAACCGAAAGCATAGTATTCTTATTTTTGAAGTAGTAAATCCATCATTTTATTTTCTTGTGGCTGCACTACCGTATCTTCTGTTTCTTCACTCCTATTATCTAAATGTCAAATTGATACATCTTCATCATTTTGTACAGACTTTGATGATGATCCTAAATCTTTATTTGAAGAACCTTTCAACTTTCGTTTCTTAGATCTCTCAAATACATCTGAGCTTCTCTTCAAAGATTTTGACTTCAGTAATCTTTTGGCTTCTTTTATAAATTTAACTAAGTCATCTATTGATTCGATCAATCCAATTGAACCTAATGATCGATCAGATTTTGAGATACTATCTTTCATAACATCGAAACAAAAAGTCTCCCATGATAAGCAGAACTTATTTGCATTAATATTCTCACCATGTGGAAGCACTTTACACGTAAAACATGGTGTGCCTTGTGCATTTACATCTTCTTTAACATGAACAATATTGCCCATATCACCATATGTAGATCCTGCATTTGTCATAAATAAATGTACATCTGCTTTGAAGTTTCCTTCATGGTCATAAGTATCAGCAATCCATTTCATGTCTTCTTTATGTATCAAATCAAAAGATTTCTGAACTTTAATCCTATTTGAAGGAACCTTCATCCCACTTGTTTTTGATAAATTTTCCAATGAAAATACATTATCGATCACATTGCTTTGTAATTTATTTGTGTTTTCCATTGCTCCTGAAAGTCAAACAAAAAACTTTTTTTTAAATCACATCAACATAATAACAAACAATATCAATATAATAACATCAAATTTCTCATTCATAGTCATCAAATTTATTATCAATACTATTCTCTCTAATTATTATGCTTTAGATTATAGATTAAAATCTAATTATCAATACTGGTATGGTTGATCACTTGGTATGACTGGAAAAGCCAAAAGGCTCGAACTTAAGTTCGAGCCTCTTTGTTCTTTTGCACATAAGACACAACAATCCTAAACTTGATATGGCTGGAAAAGCTAAGGCTCATATCATGTGATCCAACAATCCTAAACTTGATATGGTTGGAAAACGTCAGAAGCTCGAACTTAAGTTCGAGCCTCTTTGTTCTTTTGCATATAAACACCAATCCTAAACTTGATATGGTTAGAAAAGCTGAGAGGCTCGAACTTAAGTTCGAGCCTCTTTGTTCTTTTGCTCATATCATGTGACCAAACAATCCTAAACTTGATATAGTTAGAAAACCTGAGAGGCTCGAACTTAAGTTTGAGCCTCTTCATTTTGCACATAAGACACAACAATCCTTTGGAAAACCTGAGAGGCTCGAACTTAAGTTCGAGCCTCTTTGTTCTTTTGCACATAAGACACAACAATCCTAAACTGCATATGGTTGGAAAAATTGAGAGAGGCTCGAACATAAGTTCGAGCCTCTTTGTTCTTTTTCACATAAGACACAACAATCCTAAACTTGATATGGTTAGAAAAGCTTAGAGGCTCGAACTTAAGTTCGAACCTCTTTGCTCATATCATGTGACCAACCATCCTAAACATCCTAAATTTGATATGGTTGGAAAACCTCACAGGCTCGAACTTAAGATCGAGCCTGTTTGTTCTTTTGCATATAAGACCAATCCTAAACTTGATATGGTTAGAAAAGCTGAGCAGATCGAACTTAAGAGGCTCGAACTTAAGTTCGAGCCTCTTTGTTCTTTTGCACATAATACACAACAATCCTAAACTTGATATGGCTGGAAAAGCTGAGGCTCATATCATGTGATCCAAAAATTCTAGACTTGATATGGTTGGAAAAGCTCAGAGGCTCGAACTTCAGTTCGAGCCTCTTTGTTCTTTTGCATATAAGACACCAATCTTAGATATGGTTAGGAAAGCTGACAGGCTCGAACTTAAGTTCGAGCCTCTTTGCTCTTTTACTACATGATAACTTGATATGGTTGGAAAAGCTCAGAGGCTCGAGCTTAAGTTCAAGCCTCTTTGTTCTTTTGCACATACGACACAACAATCCTCAACTTGAGATGGTTGGAAAAGCTCAGAGGCTCGAACTTAAGTTCGAGCCTCTTTGTTCTTTTGCACATAAGACACAACAATCCTAAATTTGATATGGTTGGAAAAGCTCAGAGGCTCGAACTTAAATTCGAGCCTCTTTGTTCTTTTGCATATAAGACCAATCCTAAACTTGATATGGTTAGAAAAGTTGAGAGGCTCGAACTTAAGAGGCTCGAACTTAAGTTCGAGCCTCTTTGTTCTTTTGCACATAAGACACAACAATCCTAAACTTGATATGGCTCGAAAAGCTGAGGCTCATATCATCTGATCCAACAATCCTAAACCTGATATGCTTCGAAAACCTGAGAGGCTCAAACTTAAGTTTGAGCCTCTTTGTTCTTTTACTACATGATAACTTGATATGGTTGGAAAAGCTCAGAGGCTCGAACTTAAGTTCGAGCTTCTTTGTTCTTTTGCACATAAGACACAATAATCCTAAACTTGATATGGCTGGAAAAGCTGAGGCTAATATCATGTGATCCAATAATCCTAAACTTCATATGGTTGGAAAAGCTCTGAAGTTCGAGCCTCTTTGTTCTTTTGCATATAAGACACCAATCTTATATATGGTTAGAAAAGCTGAGAGGCTCGAACTTAAGTTGGAACCTCTTTGTTCTTTTACTACATGATAACTTGATATGGTTGGAAAAGCTTAGAGGCTCGAACTTAAGTTCGAGCCTCTTTGTTCTTTTGCACATAATACACAACAATCCTAAACTTGATATGGCTGGAGAAGCTGAGGTTCATATCATGTGATCCAACAATTCTAAACTTGATATGGTTGGAAAAGCTTAGAGGCTCGAACTTGAGTTCGAGCCTCTTTGTTCTTTTGCATATAAGACACCAATCTTAGATATGGTTAGAAAAGCTGAGAGGCTCGAACTTAAGTTTGAGCCTCTTTGTTCTTTTACTACATGATAACTTGATATGGTTGGAAAAGCTCAAAGGCTCGAACTTAAGTTCGAGCCTCTTTGTTCTTTTGCACATAAGACACAACAATTCTAAACTTGATATGGTTGGAAAAGCTCAGAGACTCGAACTTAAGTTCGAGCCTCTTTGTTCTTTTGCAAATAAGACACAACAATCCTAAACTTGATATGGCTGGAAAAGTTGAGGCTCATATCATGTGATCCAACAATCCTAAATTTGATATGGTTGGAAAAGCTCACAGGCTCGAACTTAAATTTGAGCCTCTTTGTTCTTTTGCATATAAGACCAATCCTAAACTTGATATGGTTAGAAAAGCTGAGAGGCTCGAACTTAAGTTCGAGCCTCTTTGTTCTTTTGCACATAAGACACAACAATCCTAAACTTGATATGGCTAGAAAAGTTGAGGCTCATATCATGTGATCCAACAACCCTAAACTTGATATGCTTAGAAAAGCTGAGAGGCTCGAACTTAAGTTCGAGCCTCTTTGTTCTTTTACTACATGATAACTTGATATGGTTGGAAAAGCTCAGAGGCTCGAACTTAAGTTCAAGCCTCTTTGTTATTTTGCACATAAGACACAACAATCCTAAACTTGATATGGCTGCAAAAGCTGAGGCTCATATCATGTGATCCAACAATCCTAAACTTGATATGGTTGGAAAAGCTCAGAGGCTCGAACTTCAGTTCGAACCTCTTTGTTCTTTTGCATATAAGACACCAATCTTATATATGGTTAGAAAAGCTGAGAGGCTTGAACTTAAGTTCAAGCCTCTTTGTTCTTTTACTACATGATAACTTGATATGGTTGGAAAAACTCAGATGCTCGAACTTAAGTTCGAGCCTCTTTGTTCTTTTGCACATAATACACAACAATCCTAAACTTGATATGGCTGGAGAAGCTGAGGCTCATATCATGTCATCCAACAATCCTAAACTTGATATGGTTGGAAAAGCTCAGAGGCTCGAACTTTAGTTCAAGCCTCTTTGTTCTTTTGCATATAAGACACCAATCTTAGATATGGTTAGAAAATCTGAGAGGCTCGAAATTAAGTTCGAGCCTCTTTGTTCTTTTACTACATGATAACTTGATATGGTTGGAAAAGCTCAAAGGCTCAAACTTAAGTTTGAGCCTCTCTGTTCTTTTGCACATAACGCACAACAATTCTAAACTTGATATGGTTGGAAAAGCTCAGAGTCTCGAACTTAAGTTCGAGCCTCTTTGTTCTTTTGCACATAATACACAACAATCCTAAACTTGATATGGCTGGAGAAGCTGAGGCTCATATCATGTTATCCAACAATCCTAAACTTGATATGGTTTGAAAAGCTCAGAGGCTCGAACTTCAGTTCGAGCCTCTTTGTTCTATTGCATATAAGACACCAATCTTAGATATGGTTAGAAAAGCTGAGAGGCTCGAAATTAAGTTCGAGCCTCTTTGTTCTTTTACTACATGATAACTTGATATGGTTGGAAAAGCTCAAAGGCTCGAACCTAAGTTGGAGCCTCTTTGTTCTTTTGCACATAAGACACAACAATTCTAAACTTGATATGGTTGGAGAAGCTCAGAGACTCGAACTTAAGTTCGAGCCTCTTTGTTCTTTTGCAAATAAGACACAACAATCCCAAACTTGATATGGCTAGAAAAGCTGAGGCTCATATCATGTGATCCAACAATCCTAAATTTGATATGGTTGGAAAAGCTCACAGGCTCGAACTTAAATTCGACCCTCTTTGTTCTTTTGCATATAAGACCAATCCTAAACTTGATATGGTTAGAAAAGCTGAGAGGCTCGAACTTAAGAGGCTTGAACTTAAGTTCGAGCCTCTTTGTTGTTTTGCACATAAGACACAACAATCCTAAACTTGATATGGCTGGAAAAGCTGAGGCTCATATCATGTGATCCAACAATCCTAAGCTTGATATGCTTAGAAATGCTGAGAGGCTCGAACTTAAGTTCGAGCCTCTTTGTTCTTTTACTACATGATAACTTGATATGGTTGGAAAAGCTCAGAGGCTCGAACTTAAGTTCGAGCCTCTTTGTTCTTTTGCACATAAGACACAACAATCCTAAACTTGATATGGCTGGAAAAGCTGAGGCTCATATCATGTGATCCAACAATCATTAACTTGATATGGTTAGAAAAGCTCATAGGCTCGAACTTCAGTTCGAGCCTCTTTGTTCTTTTGCATATAAGACACGAATCTTATATATGGCTAGAAAAGCTGAGAGGCTCGAACTTAAGTTCGAGCCTCTTTGTTCTTTTACTACATGATAACTTGATATGGTTGGAAAAGCTCAAAGGCTCGAACTTAAGTTCAAACCTCTTTGTTCTTTTGCACATAAGACACAACAATCGTAAACTTGATATGGTTGGAAAAGCTCAGAGTCTCCAACTTAAGTTTGAGCCTCTTTGTTCTTTTGCACATAAGACACAACAATCCTAAACTTGATATGGCTGGAAAAGCTGAGGCTCATATCATGTGATCCAACAATCCTAAATTTGATATGGTTGGAAAAGCTCATAGGCTCGAACTTAAATTCGAGCCTCTTTGTTCTTTTGCATATAAGACCAATCCTAAACTTGATATGGTTAGAAAAGTTGAGAGGCTCAAACTTAAGTTCGAGCCTCTTTGTTCTTTTGCACATAAGACACAACAATCCTAAACTTGATATGGCTGGAAAAGTTAAGGCTCATTTCATGTGATCCAACAATCCTAAACTTGATATGCTTAGAAAAGCTCAGAGGCTCGAACTTAAGTTCGAGCCTCTTTGTTCTTTTACTACATGATAACTTGATATGGTTGGAAAAGCTCAGAGGCTCGAACTTAAGTTCGAGCCTCTTTGTTATTTTGCACATAAGACACAACAATCCTAAACTTGATATGGCTGGAAAAGCTGAGGCTCATATCATGTGATCCAACAATCCTAAACTTGATATGGTTGGAAAAGCTCAGAGGCTCGAACTTCAGTTTGAGCCTCTTTGTTCTTATGCATATAAGACACCAATCTTATATATGGTTAGAAAAGCTGAGAGGCTCGAACTTAAGTTCGAGCCTCTTTGTTCTTTTACTACATGATAACTTGATATGGTTGGAAAAGCTCAGAGGCTCGAACTTAAGTTCGAGCCTCTTTGTTCTTTTGCACATAATACACAACAATCTTAAACTTGATATGGCTGGAAAAGCTGAGGCTCATATCATGTGATCCAACAATCCTAAACTTGATATGGTTGGAAAAGCTCAGAGGCTCGAACTTCAGTTCGAGCCTCTTTGTTCTTTTGCATATAAGACACCAATCCTAGATATGGTTACAAAAGCTGAATGAGTTCGAGCCTCTTTGTTCTTTTACTACATGATAACTTGATATGGTTGGAAAAGCTCAGAGGCTCGAACTTACGTTCGAGCCTCTTTGTTCTTTTGCACATAAGACACAACAATCATAAACTTGATATGGCTAGAAAACCTGAGGCTCATATCATGTGATCCAAC
>CM035431.1:91874714-91884714 GCA_020310875.1 Ceratopteris richardii | reverse complement strand
TATATATATATATATATATATATATATATATATATATATATATATATATATATATATATATATATATATATATATATATAACAGCGAGTCGTAACAAACGAGAACTATGTCGTAAAAAGAGAACACTCTCGTCAAAAATTACATGTTTTCACCTCATTTTTGGAGTTCCTTTACACCAGTATACATATATTACAAAAATGAGGTGAAAACAAGTAATTTTTGACGTTTTTTGTCATTTTCTCAAAAAAAAATGAGCTCAAAATGTAGTCAAAATTTCACTATATTAGGCATTGACGTGTCCCAAAATGTATATGATAAGACATTGACATGTCCAAAATCTATATGATAAGACATTGACATGTCTAAAATATATATAAGAATGTAGAAATCAATAGTTTTTACACAAAAATAACATTTTAGACATATCTTTAATGGGTGGATATCTGGTTGTTATTCAAAATTGCTACAAAACATGGTTTCATTAACCAAACTACTTTGAGGCATTTACATAAGCACTAAAAATGTCTGAGAGCTTCAATGCAACTCACAACTTTGTCGATCTATGTCTACACCCTCATCATCTGATGCACTTGATTCAGTCTCATACTGTTGAGAGCTCTCTTCTTCTTCTTCTATATCCACAAGAGCTCTATCTTCATCCACGTACATACCAAATTCTGCAGGATCATGCACAACTCTTCTTGTTTTCCTATGATTTCCTGTACCACATACATCTGGAAGCTTTTGTTTTATCATGTTGATGGTTTCTTTCCTCAAGTGACCAGTTTTTGTCAAGGAAAAATCATAAACAAGAATATCTACATCATCCATTTTAAGAGTGGATGTGCTTCGAATATTCTTTTTCCTTTTTGAACCTGTTCGTTTAGTATCACACACCATTTCTAAGTTATATTTACCTGTGAATGCATTACTACTTTTAGTGTAATACCAATGCACCACCAAAGCCTCTATTCTTCTCTGATCAATATCTTTAGTTATCTCTAAAACCTTTGCAATCCAAAATGGTCTGGTAGCCTCATCACCATCAGCAAGTACTGCAATAAGCGTTCCAACATTTATCTCCATTAAATTTCCTTGCCATCTTGCTTCTGCGTGTTTTGTCATCCTTGGGCCTACATAAATATTTCTTTCTGGTGGATGTATAAAACTTTGAAGTGCATCTGCATTACATGCTTGGGCCACATTCACGGATCTTTGTGTACAAAAATCCCATGTGAATGGAACATCAACTGGCCAGTGACCTACAATTGTATACTGTATAATCTCTTCTTGATGATTGAAAAAGTCCTCCCACCAAGATACATCTTGATCTCCAGCATATTTTTTTGCACGCTCAATATGTCTCTTCTTTTCAATGAGTGCATGCATCCAGCTTTTACTTTGATCAACCACACTTCCACATCTTTCTGTATTGTTTTTATCTTCATATGGTGATTGTTCTGCACCATACACTGTTACAGTAGACAAATTAGGCACCTGCAATAAGAAACTGCATCCCTCTTTAGGCTCCCACCCAAGAGAAGATGAATACTGCTTTGCAAATAAAAGGGTTATTTCATCAACCCTCCTCATCTAGAATACATGGTTGAAACTAATATTGTGCAATGGAGCCAAAACCTTAGCACTGTTATCAAGGCCCATTGAGCAAAAGTGCTTAAAGTCATAAATCTGTGTGAGGTGTTGAACTTCTGGTTTTGGAGTATATGCTTCTGAAATCAGCTCAGATAAAATCGGAAGAGTAAAAGCATTGTTACGTGCCAACTTCTTAGAGAAAGTACTGAACATTTGATCAATGTGATCATGAGTGTGGCCAACCAGAAGAAAATTTACCTTAACCTTCTGAAATACCTGTTTTTCAACAAGCATGCTTAAATATCCAAAGACTGTAGAATTTTTATTCTCTCTTGGAGTATTATCTAGTTGCAAATATAGAGTTGGTGGCAAAAGACCCTTCCATGATTGCAAAACACGATGAATGACAGTAACTGTAAGGTTTGGATCATTATGCACATTCGGATATGTGAAGAAAACCTTGGACATTACAGTTCCATTGTATACCAAAGCGCCAACCAAATGCATTTGCACAAGGACTTCATCTCCAATGTCCTTAGGGATGCGATAAAAATGTGGCAAACAAGTTTTTTTTTGATCCATACCATCGATCAACAAACACATATAACGCTCCGGATTTCTGAGTGCCTTACTTCGATGATGAATTGCTTTCTTTCTCTCTAATGCTTGACTGTCACGATGGTTGTTAAGAAGGTTTTTAAAATTATGCTTTTCCTGTGGTGTTGTAGCCCCTTTTGCCATGTTTTTCAAAGTGGCGCAAACTGAACATTCACCCATTCTAACTTTACGAGGAATAGAAACATTGTTAAACTCTTCCTTCCATAATCGAGTAAAGTGACGATACAACACATACTTCTCATTTCTATTTTCCATGTCTTCTCTATATATTTGAAATACCTCTCGACGAGTAAAGTTATCTGACAAGTGCAACCTTCCAGTTGTAGGCATAACTTCACAATGCAAGCTAAAATAGTTCATCATCCAATTCATTGCATGACGTCCAACAGATCCTTTGGTCCCAACATGGAACGTATCCAAAATGAGATCCCCATTCAAAAACCCTTGTTGAACCCTATGTATTCTAAAATTTCCTACACCCATTGCAATTTTAAATGCAGCCCTACAGCATGGCATCCCTTGAGTAAAGAAATATTCAAAACCAACACGCGTTACTGACATGTTATCCTCAATCATTTGCATGCAAGAAACAAGGTATATATCTTGCCTTTCACTATCTAAATGGAGGAATTTTTCTCTTATGTGCTTTAGTTTCTTCATCCCTAAATTATACAAGCATTTCAAACCACAACAATGCTTCACAATATCCAATGCAATCTGTCTATCTGAAGTAAGAAATTTAAATCTTTTTCGACTTACTTCACGAGACCTTCTTTTAAATCGTAGATTGAGCTTGCTTTGCTTTTTCGTTGCTCCACATGCACTTGAGTCAGAAGGGAGATCAATGGTTGGATCAGATGGGAGATCAAGAGGTGCATTTGGTTGAGCAGCATTGCACTGTGAATTGGATAACTTAAATGACTCAACAGAAAACATGGAATCATCAGCACGTTCTAAATCATAGGGATCATCACTTCTCTGGAAAGGTTCAACTGAGAACAATGAATCAATATGAGCAGAGGAAGTTGATGCCCAAGCATCCACTGAAAAGATTGAGCTCATCTTCACTGAGTTCACAGAAGACTGAAGATGAATGACCTTTTTAAATAAGTAGAAATCCGAGATCAAGTGAAGATATCACATCAAATGTCACATCAAGAAGATATGAAATCAAAAGCTTATTAAAGTACATTAAATAACATAAAACATCAAATTACATCAAATCACTTAATTACTCAAATATACACTAATAAGGGAACCAAAGATTTGATTCACTTTTGATTCAAATGAGAAACACAGTTGATTTCTAACTACATATGAGTCATTCAGTCTAAGCATTGTGAATGAATCAAAATATATCCAAGTTGAGTTCCAACAGGAATATATAATAAAATTGTTTGGAGAAATTTTACAAGAAGAAATTTTACAACTGGAATATATCCAAGTTGAGTTCCAACTGGAATATGCTATGCCATTGAACACTATACAAGAAGAAATTTTACATTTGGTTAAGATTTCAAGGATTAGGTTTTATTGTGGTCTTGGCTAGATATGAAAGAGGTAGATGAAAGTATATTGAAAAATAATTATGTGTAAAAGAGGCACACAGAAAGTATATTCATACATTGATTTTCCATTTCAACAATGTGTTACAAGATAAATGTGAATATGAACTAAAGTGTGGAGGATAACACTATAAAGATGTCATTAATCTCACAACTTAGACCTAATTTTCTCCCAAGCAACAGACTCTAAGAAAAAACTTCTACATGAGATTAGAAATCCTCATGTACATACCATACTGTTGCCATTGAAGTTTAATTTCCATGCAAATGTATATAAATAGTTGCAAGGTTCTGTACTAGAATGTTTATTCATAGTGATTTTCCATTTCAACAGTGAGTTACAAGATAAATGTGAATATGAACTAAAGTGAGGAGGGTAATACTATAAAGATGTCATTAGTCTCCCACATTTAACACAACTTTGACTTGATTTTCTCCCAAGAAAGAGATTCTTAGAAACAAATCTCTACATGAGTTTAGACATCCTCATGGACATACCATACTCTTGCCATTGAAATGTAATTTCTATGCAAATGTATATAAATAGTTGCAAGGGTCTATGAATATTTCATTAAAGTGGCTCTGAAACAGCCTATTTGTGTGGGTGCGATTCCCTGGTTAGATAAGTTGACAGATTTAGTTAGCAAGTGGACTCATTCAGTTAGATCCAGTTAGTGTCTGGTTCAAGTTACCCAATTGCCTATAAATACCAGAGGAGGAGATCATTCGCATTTTCAAAATCCACGAGCAAGAGAGAGCAGCAGAGCACAGACAGCCATGGAGCACAGAGGTCAGCATACCAGCAAGCCAAGTCTGATGGAGAAGAAGAATGTTGGCAAAAGTACCAAGAGGTAGACAAAATCATAACATAAATAAAGATTCCAAAAAGATTCCCTCTGTATGTCTGTGTAAATATCTGATTTCTAGGTATTTATTTTTCTTACCTCTAGAAATATGGATCCAAAGCATGTACAGCTCGATGCCTGGCATCGACTTTAAGGTGTAAGTCGATGCCAGGCATCGACTTAGGATTGCAAGTCGATGCCAGGCATCGACTTAGGATTGCAAGTCGATGCCAGGCATCGACTTGGGCCCAAAAGTCGATGCCAAGCATCGACTTGCCGGCATCAACATGCACTGAAAAGTCGATGCCAGGCATCGACTTTTGGGTGCAAAGTCGATGCTTGGCATCGGCTTTTGGGCCCAAGTCGATGCTTGGCATCGACTTTTGTGCCCAAGTCGATGCCAGGCATCGACTTTCTGTGCAAGTCGATGCCAGGCATCGACTTGAGGGTAAAAGTCGATGCCAGGCATCGACTTGGCCCAAAAGTCGATGCCAAGCATCGACTTGGGCCCAAAAGTGGATGCCAAGCATCGACTCTTGCACCCCCAACTCGATGCCTGGCATCGACTTTCACCCTCAAGTCGATGCCTGGCATCGACTTGCACACAAAGTCGATGCCTGGCATCGACATGCACTTAAACATCGATGCCTGGCATCGACCTGAAGCTCAAAATCGATGCCTTGCATGGACTTGGGCCTTTGAAACCACATTTTTGTTTGATCTGATATTTCCAAGTGCCTTCAGGGATGCGGAGTACAAGGATGAAAGGCCCATCAAGAAGCTCAGAGTCACCATGGGCTCTGCTGACCAGCAACGTGACAAAGGCAGTGGTCACCAAGCAAAGCCAAAGAAAATTATTGCACCATTATCCTCTGAGAAGGCCAACAACCCACTAGGAATATCCTCAGGTGGACAGAGTAGCATAAAAATTCCTGTGGAGGATCCAAATATGAAGGAAAGGTCTAGGGAGACCGAGGTCATGAGGACAGATCGTCCACTTCGGGACATGACAAATCTCGAATGGTGCCTTCAGTACGTTGAAGAGAAGAATGCAGTCCTCCTTGTGTTCGTAGGGGCCTATGGCAGAGGAAAGATCACGACAACACAAGGTTTTCAGTATGGACTTGTTTACAAATTGGATTATGAAGATGAAGATTCTGACAACCTGCTTTTCTTGGTGGAGACATGGAAAGGATTAAGAAATGTCATATGCAAGATGGATTTCTTGTGCCCAGAGTGATGTGTTCCAGAAGGGCTAGCTCAGATATGCAGAGACTCAGTGAATTTCATCAAGGACCTGATGCCATGGATCCAGGGCAATATCATGCCAACACAGCACAAGAAGACGACCCCTGTAAAGGCAAGGGGTAAGCAGAGTGTGCAGAAAAAGCCCCAAAAGAAAAAGAAGATAATTTCAGAAGAGGACTTTTCTGACTCAAGCTCTAGCTCTGGGGACATAATTGTTGCACCTGGTGGGGAGCTTGCATCTGGTGTGCTTGGCACTGAGCAGATAAGATGAGGGAGGACATAGCTAGAAGAAAAGTTGTGAAGAAGGGGCAGTTGTTCCACCTGCCGATTAATATTATCCACAGGCCACCAGTGGATCCAGTCACAGGGAGGAGGCCCCTTGAGATCAGGGAGCCACATAATTTGCACGTCCAGAATCTTAAGAAGAAAATGAAACTAAATCCTCATGCTACTGTTGTGCCATTCCTTGTCATGGTGGATCCGAATGAGTGCAGCTGTGTGGAGGATTTCAATGAGGGTTTGTTTGAGGATTACACTTATTATGTGATTGGAGGTTCACACTCTGCAGAGGCTCGTAGACAGTTAGTGAAGGAGCACCCTACTACATTTTTCTTTAGGTATGCAGAGTGTAAGATATATGCTGGTCTTACAACTAAGGAAGCCAAGCTTCTTGCTTGGGATCACAACAACGACAATGACTACAGGCAGAAAATGTCCTCCATAGAGAGAATTCGGTTCTTCCACCATGAATACGAAGATTGTCTTGTGAAGGAAGCTGGGAGAATACATCCCAATCTACGAAAGCAATGCCTTATTGAGGTTGGAATTGCATTGGATGAGAATAGAAAGTCAGATGCTTTGAGGAAATATGATCCATGGTTTCAACTGGCATTCAGATCAGGTGAGATCTGGGATCTTCAGGATAGAATTTTCACAATGTGGGAGCACAAGGAGGTCAAGGGCCAGAAGCAACGAAAGTCGAGGCCAGACCCACAAGTTGATCTGAAGGGAAAGGGAAGGAAAGTTGACCTTTCAATTGAAGAGGCTCCTGAGGACATGAAGCTGACCCCATGGAGGGCCCTTCAAGGAATCAAGGATGATACATTGATCATATCAACTTTGTCAAGGGTAATCTCGAAGGAGTTAAGCCTCGAGGAGATGGTGACTGAGCTCAATAAGTATGTATGTTATTCTCAGATCCTTTTTCCCTCCTCCCATGCTTCTTGTCTAACCTAGTCTCTTTTATATTTATGTGTCTGTAGTCATAAAGTGTACATGAAGATTCAGGAGGTGATGATGAAGAGGCTGGGTTGCTTTTCTTGGACAGAGGTCCAAGCAGACTATCCAACCACATCATCCTACAAAGCCTTATCAGAATATTTCATCCTGTTTCGTGATTGGGTTGGTTCTCTTATCAGAATATTTCATCCTAACCAATTTGATGCATTGCATTGCATCGACTTGGGGGCATAAGTCGATGCCTGGCATCGACTTGGGGGCATAAGTCGATGCCTGGCATCGACTTGCAGCATAAGTCGATGCCTGGCATCGACTTGCAGCATAAGTCGATGCCTGGCATCGACTTGGGGACATAAGTCGATGCTTGGCATCGACTTGCAGCATAAGTCGATGCCTGGCATCGACCTGCAACAAAAGTCGATGCCTGGCATCAACCTCGTGGCAAAAGTCGATGCCAGGCATCGACTTAGGTCCCAAGGTCGATGCCAAGCATCGATTTTCAGTAGAAGGTCGATGCCTAGCATCTACCCCAACAAGAAATCGATGCCATACATCCGTTCTTTATGTTCTGTTTGCTGTACTGAAGAGCTCTTCTAATTGTCTTTCCAATTTGTTCTGCAGAAACCAAGGAAAAGTAAGTCTACAGAGGTACTAGATGATTGCCCCCCTGCATTCCTTGCTCACATTCAAAGAGCAAGGCATGAGAAATCTAGACTGAAAGCGAAGGAGATGGATTTTGATGATGAACCCGATCTTAAATGTTTCTCCAATCCCCTAGACCCCCTTAGGCCTGTATATTACAATGTGTTCTGTAGTGATGTAAATAATATTTGTTCTGTTGTGCCTAGAAAACATTTCTCCCTTCTCATAGCAGACATACCCTATGGATTTAGGATGTTAGGATCAGTTAATGATGATGAACCCTTCAAACACCCTCAGATTCGGAAGATGGTCACTGATTTTGCAGAGTTGACTATGTCTCCTCTTTGGAGGATAGTAATTTTCCATAGCAGAGACTAGTCTTTCTCTGTTTCAACTGCTCTGAAGGCAAGATGTCATGCTGTGGAGTGCCTCACTTGGTAAGTAATCTTCTTTCTATCTCCATGGCTTTAATGATGCCCTATGTGACTCATAGTTCTTTTTTGCAGGGTGAAGACAAACGTAAATCACACTCCTTTGCATCGGTTTGTGAGCGCCACTGAATGCATTACAGTTGGCTATTATGATGAAGTAAGCAAAAGGAGAGTCAGGGAGCATTGCAATGAGAATGGGATCTCAAATGTGCTCATGTTCCCAGCCGTTACCAAGAAACTTCGTCATGTAGCTGGGGACATGACATTGGTTAACCCTTATCAGAAGCCACAAAAACTCATAATGAGATTGCTTCAGCTATTTTCCAATGATGATGACTGGGTCCTAGACCTTTTTTCGGGCACAGGTAATTTCAATTTTCACAATTTTCATTAGTCATTGTTGATTGAAGCCTCTAAGAGGTTTTCTGCTGTTTCAAGAACGACTCTGGCTTGCTCCTTAAAGATGTTCAGGCACTGCATAGCTGTGGAGAAGGATGATGCTCAAGTGAGCTTCATTAGAATGAGAATCAATGGGCTGAATGAATGCCCAGATGAAGACCAAGAGGTTGGAAGGAAGCACATTGCAGATACGGAGAGATTCCAACCAGCTTCAAGGGAGCCTGTTCCCCCACTTGCAGATGAACCTGGGGACATGGCTGACCTTGAAGAGCCAATCTTGGAGCAAGAGAGGCAAGATAGGTGTTCTAATGTGCCAGAGGATACCAATACCCTTGAGCCTGAGGAAAGCTATGATCAGCTTCTATTGTAGATTCACATAACTCTTGTAAAACACATGAAATGTAAAAGATCATTTTAATGGAAATATAATTTGGAGTTCTGCTTCCCTTTGGTGTTCAGCTTGATTTATCTTGAGCATTTCTCTGATCATGTGTGAATGTTTCTTAGTATAATTTTGTTGAATATTATCTTCTCTTGGGAATGCTTTTGTGAAGTGTATTTCATATTCTGTTAATATGGCCAGGCATTCAATGGGGATCTTAACCATACAAAGGGGATGATCTTAATTGCCTTGTTAAAATGCTCTGATTTTTACAACACATGTACTCTAATTTTCGAGTAACTTTTAATTAGCTATCTTCTGTGCTTGTTGATGTTATAGATGTAATGAAGGAGCTTCCCGAATTCTTACTTGTACCTTTTCAACTCTAATCTATTGTCCAAGATCATGATGTGGGATTCTTGGTCATGCTCAACAACTAGTTTTCATGGCAGCAAGAATTTTAGTAAATCTATCTTGACTACTTGGGATATGAGATCAAGCTTCTAAAGACAATATTTACAAGCAAGACTCGTGATGCTTTATAGATATTGTAAAATGCCCACTTTTTTGCTTCATATAATGGTATTTAGGTAAAAAGAAAAAGAGAACATGTCTTTGTTCTCCTTTGTTGTGACTCAGTGTTATATATATATATATATATATATATATATATATATATATATATATATATATATATATATATATATATATATATATATATATATATATATATATATATATATATATACACACACACACACACATGTATATACACACACACACATATACACGCAGATCAGCTCGAGATCGAGAGGGGTCTGGCTAGAGGAGTCCCTCGAGAGGAGAGGTGATGTCGAGTATGTCATACCGCTGTGTGTGTGTATATATATACAAAGCAGACTTCATTGAGTAGCTTCGAGTTTCATCACATCAGCTCGAGATCGCGAGAGGTAAGGCTAAAGGAGTCCCTCGAGAGAAGAGGTGGTGCTGAGTATGCCATACATACATAAATGCACACATACATATATATAACAATGA
>CM035431.1:91859714-91867214 GCA_020310875.1 Ceratopteris richardii | reverse complement strand
TATGGCATACTTGGTATATCCTATCATCAGTAAGAACCCTGCTATATTTACCTCTCTTTCTCTCTCAAGCTGATCTGAAAATGTACTTAATTGATGAATGGGATGTTGAGTTCGTTATGCAGATTGAATCACACAAGATGCCAATGGGGCATGTCACTAGTTTGAGAAAAACTGTGGACCTAGTATTGTATTATTATAAAGGCTAATCAAATCATCTTTCTTAACATCAGTCAAAAATGGCGAAGAATGTTTCCTTTAATATCTTAGATTGGTATCTTCCTTGAAATGTATGTTCTAGACTAAAGAATTACCATTTACCCTAGCTCGTCTTTTTGTACTTAGTTTTACCGGTAACCAATAAAGTCCATAATTTGAAGATTTGAAAAGGTGTTTCTTATTTATGGTGTTTCTTATTTATGATATCAAATAAATAAATGGGGTTTTCCTAAAAAACATCAACTAATAAGATCCATATGATTTTATCCGACCATTGTGTGCATGTCACATAATCTTTATCATAATATTGCATGATGTGGTGGTCTTGTTGATGCCTTTCATTCCCATAGGAGCACAGGCATGAAAATGAACAACAAGTGGTTTACTGTTGATAATGTTGTATTTGATTGATCCATATCATAGAAGAGAGTGGATGAATCCAAATGGCAGGTGGAGATGGTGAAAATGTGTTTGATGAGCATGTGCAGGAAGGGAACAGTGTTGGTCATACCAAAGTTACTCCCTACATTGAAGTAAGTGGGACAGACGGATGCGTCCTAAGCACATCAATCAGAGACCGCTACCACACACACCACAGACTCTCTCTCTCTCGCACACACACCACAGACTCTCTCTCTCTCTCTCTCTCTCTCTCTCTCTCTCTCTCTCTCCCTCTCTCTCTCTCTCGCACACACACCATAGACTCTCTCTCTCTCTCTCTCTCTCTCTCTCTCTCTCTCTCGCACACACACCGCAAACACGAAACATACCTCTGTCTCTCTCTCGCTCGCTCGTCGACGTTCTGAGTAGACAGACAAGCCGACGTGCGTTTTGAGTTGACAGACAATCATAGGCCGACGTGCGTTTTGAGTCGCCGACGTGCGTTTTGGGTGATGAGAGAAAGAAATAGTGATGTATCTCAATTATGGGTCCATATTTCTCCAAGAAATCCATATATTTTTCCCCCTGACATCATGCAAAGTTGAAAACCTCATATAAGAGGGTGAAGAGATTGGGGATGGAGGAAAGTGGGAAAGATTTTGATAAGGAGGATGATATGAATATAAGCAAGGATGAGCCCTCCTTTGATACTCACACTTGCAAAAGGCTAGGGCTTAAGGAGGAAGATAACAAAGGTGAGCCATGAGGATATGGGATCCAAGGGTGAACGTGATGGAGGTATATGGCAATAATAGGTTGGTCATTCAAAAAGGAGGGAGCATTGGGAGACACTTCACAAGTTGCAAGAAACATGGGTGGTTATCCACTATTGCCCTAATGGGCTACTTATCTTTGTAGATATTTTTTCATTTACCTTTGGGAATCTCCAAAGGATGAAGCAATCCTCTACCTTCAAGTCTTTAAAATTTATTGATTTGATATTTATGGAATTTAAATAAATATTTTTTCACATCTTCATGTATTCTTAGCCAATAAAAATGTTGTTTAACTAGCTCAAAGGCTCAAATAGGAAAAGGATTTCTAGCAACATGGGCATCATGGCATTTAAAAATGACTTGGTTTTGTACTTCTTTTTGTCTTGGGACACAAGGCTTACCTTTATAAAACAAAATTTTTTTTGGATGCAGTAGTGTCCAAACTCTTCATTAAAAGTACTTGATTCATTCCTTTGGAATTGCTCAAATGCTCTACATGCTTCACTCTCACTTGGATCTTCATATCAACTACCTTTCAAACTTGAAATAAATTCAATTTGATTGTTCAACATAAGCATCAAACTTAAGGCATCTACCGCTCTATTGAAGTTTCCTTTCATGTACTTGAGTTTGTAATCAAACTCTTGTAATTTCAAAGCCCATCTAGCTTTTCTATCTCTCAAGGTTGTTTTGCAAACCACTTGATGTTCGCCTGATGAAAGACTATTCTCTTATTTGATCCATACAAATAATGGCTCCATTTCTTTAGAGAACTAATAATAGAAAACAATTCCTTGGTCATAGGTAGAGTATTTTGTTGAAACTTAGCTTTCTACTTTCTTAAGCTACTAATTGACCATTTTGGTTTAGCAGTGCTCCTACTACAGATGAACTTGCATTATTTCTGATTAGAAAGGTTTATTTGGATCCACAATCTCTAGAACTATAGTTGAAACTAAAACAAGTTTAAGGTCTTGAAAACATTTTGAATGTTCTCTGTTCCAATTGAGTTTTTTATGCTTTCCTTTGAGTTGATGTGTCAAAGCTACTTCTATTTTGACATATCTTGGCAAAAATTTCCCATGCTATCTAGCGGATTGGAGAAAACCATTTAGTTCTCAATAAGTCTTGGGCTCAACTCATGTAAGATTCATTCTAAAGTTCCTAGGGTTAACTTGGATTAGCTCTTCATAAGTAATATGACCTAAGTACTTTACGTCTTGGGTAATAACACCACATTTATATTCTTTACCATAAATGTTACTATCTCCAAGAGGTTCAAGGACTTTTTTCAAGTGCTCTAGATGAATCTCATAGTCTTTACTAAAGGTTAGATATTCATGAAGAGACTCCACCACAAATTTCCCGAAGTATGGCTTTGGAACTTGTTTAATCAAAGTCACAAACATGATAGGTGCATTTGTTAACCCCTATGACATCACTAAAAATTCATAGTCACAATACTTTGTTCAGAAGGCTCTCTTGGGAATATCATCTTCTTTGATTCTGATATGATGATAACGAGGCATAAATCAATATTTGAAACTATTTTAGCTCCCCTTAAGCTCTTGATGATATCTTTAACAAGTAGCATGGGGAAGTTATACTTGATAATGTACACACAAACTCATGGTACCATGCTTCTTTTGTATGAAAAGGATGGGTGCAGCCCAAGGGGAGTCACTTAGTTGTATAAGTCCTTTGTTCAAAAGGGGTTTCAAGATTTTGGCTTGGTTGTGGGAATTAACATTTGCTTGTTTTATTATCGGGCTAGAGGAGTACTTTGTTCTAATGGGCTTGAAAATAATATGTAGATTGTAGGAGAAAGATTTCCATTTGCTTTTTCTTCAACTTACTTTAACTTGACCGAGTCAAATACAGAATGATGTTTTTCCAAATTAGGAAACTTTTCTCAAAGAATTCAGCTTTAAGTTCTGAAGAACTCCCAATCTTATGAGAAATTCCAAACTTTATTTTCAAGAGTGTATTAAATACTATGAGATTCATAGATTTATGCCATGTAACATGAAGGAAATGCGAATAAATAAGTCAGCTTAGACTTAACATCTTTTGAAAATTGAATGGGCTCTTGTATAGAATATCTATTAAGGATTTCTGATTTAGCTATCTGGTTCCAAATGGGTAACCCTATTCTTTCTTGAAAATTATCACATAGTTTATTTGAATCATATCTAAGAGAAAAAATTAAAACTCTACATAACGGATTCAAACTTCTAAGATACTTGAACTTACTATGAGTCAAAATATATGTGACTCAAGACTTTAACTTTTCCATAATCTATTTCAAGGTATTGAAGAAATTTATCTATCATTAAGAGAAAGACACAATACTCTCAAAAATATTCCTAAAGTAAAGCTAGAAATAATTTGACCACATTGAGATACTAGTGTGGTATCCAAAACGGCAATGTGTCAACCCACCAAGATTGTATTTATAATATTTTGACTCAAAATACTAGTGCCTCACTTGAAAATAAGTTAAGATTTCCTTTATTCAATCTATTTGTGACTTCCTTTCTTTGAATGTAATACGTGTGCACTGTTGATATTCAAGAGACTTAATTTATTGATTTACAGTAGGAACCTAGTACTAACTTAATATGGGGAACCGTTTTTGAAACGATCTCGAATATTTGAGCCTCAACCCAACTCCAAACTTGGACTTGGTGATGTTTTAGATACTTTAATTCTGATTTAAACGTGAGAGAAAACATCTCCTTCATTTATTTATCCTTTCTTCATGGTTTAAGTACGTTATCTTAATGCACTTTTAGAAGAAGGCGATAACCTAATTGATGTTTTTTTATGAATCATGAGGTCTTCTTCATTGCCCATAAACATCTATGGAAACATAATGAAACATCTGGAGCCTCAAGGATTTCTCACAGTCCTACTTAGTCAATTGAACAAAATGATCATTAGCAACCAAAATAGGGCATGATTAATATTTCTTAAAGAAAGGAATCCACATCATTTTGAATATCTTCACTTCGACATTCCTAGCGTCATTTCAGGGTGACCATCCACTCCTTTAAGGGGATTTTTAATCCAAATGTTCATTTAAAAGTGTATATGAAACCTCTCCTTAGCTCAAAGATTGCAAAGAAATGGTTATTTGAGAACAAATTTCAGGTTGCAAAGAGGAAAGTGGTTGATTAGTTTATTTCAATAACACCACACACCCATAGTGTATAGTAGAGCGAGATGGAAAGAGTAATAATAGTCGAAAAAGATACTCATTTTATAGAGGATATGGAATTCTACCCTGAAAGCTAAAAGAATCACTCCAAAAGTGCTCTCGACTACTATTGATTTTGGATGTTTTAAAAGAAACTTATTGATAACCAAATAATATCATAGGGATCTTCAATGGGAAATAAGGAGCTATAATACACAATGAACCCAAAAATATCTTCATGGATTAGGAGCTCTTACAAACATGTAGAAATCTACAACATCAACCTTGATAAATATTCACATTTGTACTTTGCTGAGTCTATGTCATTTCATATACATAACATTTGTATGGAAGATAAAATATCGATTCAAACCCTCATATCATGTTGTAATGATGGAAATAGAACTCTCAATTATATAGTTATATGGAGAACGTGTTCAAATTTGGAAAAGTCAAAAAGCTATCAACGAACGAACAAGGTATTCCGAGGAAAGAGTATGGACGTGTTGTGGAAGAAATGTAGTTCCTTAAAACCTAATCGACAATTCAACTAAGAGATGTGCAATATCAACTCGATAAAGTTCAATAAATGGATGAAAATTCAAGATGGAAACATGCAAAGTCAAAGGTTTTTCATGCAATAACTAATAATTTCGTTATGTGACACAAGGGGTTGTGATCACTTCAGGACAACAGAAAAATCTTGAACAATTGGAGGAAAAAACTTCAACTTATTTCGCACATTATTTCGCACAACTTTAAGACATTATCTTTAAAAGGAACATCCTCTACAATAAAATATGGATGTCGTGAACTTACAAAACGTATGACATATGATTATAGTTGCAAACGTATGCCTTCCTTCATACAAAACTATGGTGATCCAAACATTTGGAGAACTCACAATATTGCTATCTTCAAGGGCTACATCCTCCATTTCATCATTAGAGATGAACTCACCATCTTGCTCTGAACTACATACAATCGATGAAATTGTTCATCCCTTTTTCATATAAATATTATTTGTATATCCATAAGTAAAAAGCTCTTCCTAAATTAAGTCTCAAAGTCTAGGAAAATGCAACGGCATTGAAAGGTCATTCAAAGAATTCCTCTCCATATTCTTTGGAACTTTGGACACATCATCCTTCATATCCATGGAGACAATAGCCATGGGATCATTCCCATAGCTAGTGAGAGGCAAGCCCACTTCAGCTCCCATTCCTTTTATCCAACCTTCGATCTCGAGATGATTATCATTTTTTCCTCGCTTGACTCGTATCCTTGTACACACAGTCCAAAAATATAGAAAAGCCCATCTTCGTTGAGACGAGATTTGATTCCTTTTCATTTAAAGGGCGCCAAAATAGTTTGTGGGTGTCATTCAGAATTGTGAATTACTTGTAGGAAATATTGGTGTATATTGTATTCTTCAAAAAACCAAGAGGGGTATATGGTCATCAAAATCTAAAATTACTCTCCCATTCTTCACTTTGACCTTAAAAGTTTTGAGCTCGTCACTCTAAAATTTGGTTTTGATTTCAATATATCCTTTTAGTTAGATGATTCATTAAATTTCTCTATAATTTAAAAAACCACATTTCTTGTGTTTTGTTCTGTTTCGTTCTTATGATTTTTATTTTCCCCTGAAGCCTTCCCTAGAAAACCATTTCTTCTGATGAATTCCATCTTAATCCTCCAGCTTAAAAGAGACATTAAGCTTAAAGTATGACAACTCTCACTCATAGACAACTAAGTCATTGGGGTTTTTGGAATTCTACATTCTATTTCACCATCTCGAAGAATAGACTCAATGTTGCACATCTTTGAAAAGCACACACTAATACTCTAGTGAGAATTTTTAGCCACCTCTATTATATCAATTTCTAGTTTACATGGATATGGATCAAGAGAAATGGGTCTCTTTGTTGGTACAATTCAGATATAAGTACAATGGGAGATATTAGTTAAATACTTAGAAAATGAAGGACTTTGTGTTGTGATGCATAGAAAACAATAAAATACAATTTTAAAGTGATATGCCCCTCAAAGAAAATTTAAACTCACGACATGTTCATCTGTATAATGTTCATAGAAAATGGCTTCTAGCTACTTTTTCTATTATCCCAAATCCTAAAACAATAAAGACAATGTTGAGATAAAAATCATTGATAGGCATCTCTTACCTTCATACTGCCCTTTTCCACATGCATTACTCTTTTTGTCGCATTCATCGAACCTCTAGGTGTAGATATTGTTGTGAAACTTGGAATCAATTGTATGTCTCTCGATTATCTCTCTAGCTCTCTGTCTATCTATATATTTATGTGTCTACCTCTTTGTGTCACTATATCATGTAGATAATAATGATCTCTATTGCAAATGGGAATTCTGTCACGCTGCAGTCGAACATGAATGCATCTCTACAAGCTTTAAAATATTCCCGCCAAAATAAGGGTCATGCATTTCAACTGAACTGAGGGTGACTCGCGAGGTCTTTTGCGTCAGTGGCCGTGTTATTTGCTTCGCTCCTTGGAACACATGGGCGCTCGGGGGAGTGTCTTTGACGCTGCGTTCATCGTGTGGCTCCTCCATTGACATCGTCGGCAGATCGCATTTCACTTCAGGTATTTCTTCTTCAAACGCTATTGGAAGTCCAAGAATCCTCTTGAGGTGCACTGTACAGAAAATTGGAGTATTCAGACGTTTTCATGGAAGAGCTTATGTAGTAGATATTCCTTGTCCAAGTTTTCTATATCGATCTGTTTTTGGCGATTCTGAAGGAATCCTTGCAATTGGACTGCATACATCTCGAGAACGAACGTTTCTGTTCACGATTTCTGCATCGATTTGTTTTTTGGGCAACACTGGAGGGATTTATCCTTCAAAATGTCATTTTTTGAGTTTCATGCATCAATTTGTTATTCA
>CM035431.1:91842214-91852214 GCA_020310875.1 Ceratopteris richardii | reverse complement strand
TCTTCACATGCTATGAGACTCGAACTTAAGTTCGAGCCCATGAATTTTAGGTTGTGTCACATAAATGAAGCTTGGAGTGCTTTGAATCATGTCAAGTCTCAATTTGTTTAGTTACAAATGATGCTCGAACTTAAGTTCGAGCCTCTAAGCTTTTTCAGCAAACATGATAGTATTTTTAACTTGAATCTATTTTGAAATTTTAATAAAAGACGCTCGAATTTAAGTTTGAGCCTACTATTATGTTGAATACTCTCTTACATCCAAAAGAACTAATTGAAGGTGAAGCTTAGGTTTGGATGTCGATTCAAGTTGGAGTTTAAAATTGAATGTCTGTTGAACGTAGAGTCGGCCCATGAATTTTATGTTGTGTCACATAATATGAGGCTTGGACTGCTTTGAATCATGTCAAGTCTCAGTTTGTTTAGTTACAAATGAGGCTCGAACTTAAGTTCGAGCCTCTAAGCTTTTCTAACAAACAGGATAGTATTTTAAACTTGAATCTATTTTGAAATTTTTAGAAAAGACGCTCGAACTTAAGTTCGAGCCTATTACATTGAACACTCTCTTACATCCATTCAGTTGAAACTTAGGTTCGGATATCGATTCAAGTTGGAGTTTAAAATTGAATGTCTATTGAACGTAGAGTCAGAGAGGTTTAAACTTAAGGTTGAACCTCTATTCAATGTGCAGTCTGAAGCTTAAAATTAAGTGAGCCAAACATGATAGTATGCACAGTTCAAGCCTTTCAATAGAAGATCAAAAGATGAACAAAAGATGCTCGATCTTAAGTTCCAGCCTCTTAACTCGAAATTAAGTGAATCATATCAAGGTTGTTCACATGGCCCATGAGTTTTGAGTTTGTTGTGTCACATAACATGAGGCATTAAGTTCGAGCCTTTTAATCATATCAAGTTTCAGTCTATTGAGTTAGATGATATGAGTTTGAGCCTCTTAGCTTTTCGAGCAATAAGAATTGAATCTCTCTTGAACTTAGAGTTGATGAGGCTCAAACTCAAGTTTGAAGCTCCATTCAATGTGCAGTTTGAAAGGCTCGAACTTAAGTTTGAGCCTCTATTCAATTTAGAATAGAAGAAGCTCAAAATTAAGTGAGCCAAACATGATAGTATTGTACAACTAAAATACACACATACAAAGACCTACATAATATCATTTCAGGGATGGTTTGAGTGCCTCTTAACATGCTAGCATCAAAATGAAGTTAGAGATTATTATTCTTAAAGTTTGCTTGATTGGCTCAAACTCAAGTTTGAAGCTCCATTCAATGTGCAGTTTGAAAGGCTCGAACTAAAGTTTGAGCCTCTATAAATTGATGTAGAAGAAGTTCAAAATTAAGTGAGCCAAACATGATAGTATGCACAGTTCAAGCCTTTCAATAGAAGATCAAAAGATGAACAAAAGATGCTCGATCTTAAGTTCGAGCCTCTTAACTCTTGCAAGAGATATCCAGGTCAAACTTAACTTCGAACCTTTGAATCATATCAAGGTTGTTCACATGGCCCATGAGTTTTGAGTTTGTTGTCTCACATAATATGAGGCATGAGGCTCGAACTTAAGTTCGAGCCTTTTAATCATATCAAGTTTCAGTCTATTGAGTTAGATGATATGAGTTTGAGCCTCTTAGCTTTTCCAGCAATAAGAATTGAATCTCTCTTGAACTTAGAGTTGAAGAGGCTCAAACTCAAGTTTGAAGCTCCATTCAATGTGCAGTTTGAAAGGCTCGAACTTAAGTTTGAGCCTCTATTCAATTTAGAATAGAAGAAACTCAAAATTAAGTGAGCCAAACATGATAGCAATGTACAACTAAAATACACACATACAAAGACCTACATAGTATCATTTCAGGAATGGTTTGAGTGCCTCTTAACATGATAGCATCAAAATGAAGTTAGAGATTTTTATTCTTGTAGTTTGCTTGATTGGCTCAAACTCAAGTTTGAAGCTCCATTCAATGTGCAGTTTGAAAGGCTCGAACTTAAGTTTGAGCCTCTATAAATTGAATAGAAGAAGTTCAAAATTAAGTGAGCCAAACATGATAGTATACACAGTTCAAGCCTTTCAATAGAATGTCAAAAGATGAACAAAATGCTCGATCTTAAGTTCGAGCCTCTTAACTCTTGCAAGAGATATCCGGGTCAAACTTAACTTTGAACCTTTCAATCATATCAAGGTTGTTCACATGGCCCATGAGCTTTGATTTTGTTGTGTCACATAATATGAGGCATGAGGCTTGAACTTAAGTTCGAGCCTTTTAATCATATCAAGTTTCAGTCTATTGAGTTAGATTATATGAGTTTGAGCCTCTTAGCTTTTCCAGCAATAACAATTGAATCTCTCTTGAACTTAGAGTTGAAGAGGCTCGAACTTAAGTTTGAGCCTCTATTCAAACTTAACTTCGAACCTTTGAATCATATCAAGGTTGTTCACATGGCCCATGAGTTTTGAGTTTGTTGTGTCACATAATATGAGGCATGAGGCTCGAACTTAAGTTTGAGCCTTTTAATCAAGATTCACTTGAACTTAGAGTTGAAGAGGCTCAAACTCAAGTTTGAAGCTCCATTCAATGTGCAGTTTGAAATGCTCGAACTTAAGTTTGAGCCTCTATTCAATTTAGAATAGAAGAAGCTCAAAATTAAGTGAGCCAAACATGATAGTATTGTACAAATAAAATACACACATACAAAGACATACATAATATCATTTTAGGGATGGTTTGAGTGCCTCTTAACATGCTAGCATCAGAATGAAGTTAGAGATTTTTATTCTTGTAGTTTCTTTGATTGGGTCAAACTCAAGGTTGAAGCTCCATTCAATGTGCAGTTTGAAAGGCTCGAACTTAAGTTTGAGCCTCTATAAATTGAATAGAAGAAGCTCAAAATTAAGTGAGCCAAACATGATAGTATGCACAGTTCAAGCCTTTCAATACAAGATCAAAAGATGAACAAAAGATGCTCGATCTTAAGTTCGAGCCTCTTAACTCTTGCAAGAGATATCCGGGTCAAACTTAACTTTGAACCTTTGAATCATATCAAGGTTGTTCACATGGCCCATGAGTTTTGAGTTTGTTGTGTCACATAATATGAGGCATGAGGCTCGAACTTAAGTTCCAGCCTTTTAATCATATCAAGTTTCAGTCTATTGAGTTAGATGATATGAGTTTGAGCCTCTTAGCTTTTCCAGCAATAAGAATTGAATCTCTCTTGAACTTAGAGTTGAAGAGGCTCAAACTCAAGTTTGAAGCTCCATTCAATGTGCAGTTTGAAAGGCTCGAACTTAAGTTTGAGCCTCTATTCAATTTAGAATAGAAGAAGCTCAAAATTAAGTGAGCCAAACATGATCGTATTGTACAACTAAAATACACACATACAAAGACATACATAATATCATTTCAGGGATGGTTTAAGTGCCTCTTAACACGCTAGCATCAAAATGAAGTTAGAGATTTTTATTCTTGTAGTTTTCTTGATTGGCTCAAACTCAAGTTTGAAGCTCCATTCAATGTGCAGTTTGAAAGGCTCGAACTTAAGTTTGAGCCTCTATAAATTGAATAGAAGAAGCTCAAAATTAAGTGAGCCAAACATGATAGTATGGACAGTTCAAGCCTTTCAATAGAAGATCAAAAGATGAACAAAAGATGCTCCATCTTAAGTTCAAGCCTCTTGACTCTTGCAAGAGATATCCGGCTCAAACTTAACTTTGAGTTTGTTGTGTCACATAATATGAGGCATGAGGCTCAAACTTAAGTTCGAGCCTTTTAATCATATCAAGTTTCAGTCTATTGAGTTAGATGATATGAGTTTGAGCCTCTTAGCTTTTCCAGCAATAAGAATTGAAACTCTCTTGAACTTAGAGTTGAAGAGGCTCGAACTTAAGTTTGAGCCTCTATTCAAACTTAACTTCAAACCTTTGAATCATATCAAGGTTGTTCACATGCCCCATGATTTTTGAGTTTGTTGTGTCACATAATATGAGGCATGAGGCTCGAACTTGAGTTCGAGCCTTTTAATCATATCAAGTTTTAGTCTATTGAGTTAGATGATATGAGTTTGAGCCTCTTACCTTTTGCAACAATAAGAATTGAATCTCTCTTGAACTTAGAGTTGAAGAGGCTCAAACTTAAGTTTGAGCCTCTATTCAAACTTAACTTCGAACCTTTGAATCATATCAAGGTTGTTCACATGGCCCATGAGTTTTGAGTTTGTTGTGTCACATAATATGAGGCATGAGGCTCGAACTTAAGTTGGAGCCATTTAATCAAGATTCACTTGAACTTAGAGTTGAAGAGGCTCAAACTCAAGTTTGAAGCTCCATTCAATGTGCAGTTTGAAAGGCTCGAACTTAAGTTTGAGCCTCTATTCAATTTACAATAGAAGAAGCTCAAAATTAAGTGAGCCAAACATGATATTATTGTACAACTAAAATACACACATACAAAGACATACATAATATCATTTTGGGGATGGTTTGAGTGCCTCTTAACATGCTAGCATCAAAATGAAGTTAGAGATTTTTATTCTTGTAGTTTCCTTGATTGGCTCAAACTCAAGGTTGAAGCTCCATTCAATGTGTAGTATGAAAGGCTCGAACTTAAGTTTGAGCCTCTATAAATTGAATAGAAGAAGCTCAAAATTAAGTGAGCCAAACATGATAGTATGCACAGTTCAAGCCTTTCAATAGAAGATCAAAAGATGAACAAAAGATGCTCGATCTTAAGTTCGAGCCTCTTAACTCTTGCAAGAGATATCCGGGTCAAACTTAACTTCGAACCTTTGAATCATATCAAGGTTGTTCACATGGCCCGTGAGTTTTGAGTTTGTTGTGTCACATAATATGAGGCATGAGGCTCGAACTTAAGTTCCAGCCTTTTAATCATATCAAGTTTCAATCTATTGAGTTAGATGATATGAGTTTGAGCCTCTTAGCTTTTCCAGCAATAAGAATTGAATCTCTCTTGAACTTAGAGTTGAAGAGGCTCAAACTCAAGTTTGAAGCTCCATTCAATGTGCAATTTGAAAGGCTCGAACTTAAGTTTGAGCCTCTATTCAATTTAGAATAGAAGAAGCTCAAAACTAAGTGAGCAAACATGATAGTATTGTACAACTAAAATACACACATACAAAGACATACATAATATCATTTCAGGGATGGTTTGAGTGCCTCTTAACATGCAAGCATCAAAATGAAGTTAGAGATTTTTATTCTTGTAGTTTCGTTGATTGGCTCACACTCAAGTTTGAAGCTCCATTCAATGTGCAGTTTGAAAGGCACGAACTTAAGTTTGAGCCTCTATAAATTGAATAGAAGAAGCTCAAAATTAAGTGAGCCAAACATGATAGTATGCAAAGTTCAATCCTTTAAATAGAAGATCAAAAGATGAACAAAAGATGCTCGATCTTAAGTTCGAGCCTCTTAACTCTTGCAAGAGATATCCGGCTCAAACTTAACTTTGAGTTTGTTGTGTCACATAATATGAGGCATGAGGCTCGAACTGAAGTTCGAGCCTTTTAATCATATCAAGTTTCAGTCTATTGAGTTAGATGATATGAGTTTGAGCCTCTTAGCTTTTCCAGCAATAAGAATTGAATCTCTCTTGAACTTAGAGTTGAAGAGGCTCGAACTTAAGTTTGAGGCTCTATTCAAACTTAACTTCGAACCTTTGAATCATATCAAGGTTGTTCACATGGCCCATGAGATTTGAGTTTGTTGTGTCACATAATATGAGGCATGAGGCTCAAACTTAAGTTCGAGCCTTTTAATCAAGATTCACTTGAACTTAGAGTTGAAGAGGCTCAAACTCAAGTTTGAAGCTCCATTCAATGTGCAGTTTGAAAGGCTCGAACTTAAGTTTGAGCCTCTATTCAATTTAGAATAGAAGAAGCTCGAAATTAAGTGAGCCAAACATGATAGTATTGTACAACTAAAATACACACATACAAAGACATACATAATATCATTTTAGGGTGTTTGAGTGCCTCTTAACATGCTAGCATCAAAATGAAGTTAGAGATTTTTATTCTTGTAGTTTCCTTGATTGGCTCAAACTCAAGGTTGAAGCTCCATTCAATGTGCAGTTTGAAAGGCTCGAACTTAAGTTTGAGCCTCTATAAATTGAATAGAAGAAGCTCAAAATTAAGTGAGCCAAACATGATAGTATGCACAGTTCAAGCCTTTCAACAGAAGATCAAAAGATGAACAAAAGATGCTTGATCTTAAGTTCGAGCCTCTTAACTCTTGCAAGAGATATCCGGGTCAAACTTAACTTCGAACTTTTGAATCATATCAAGGTTGTTCACATGGCCCATGAGTTTTGAGTTTGTTGTGTCACATAATATGAGGCATGAGGCTGGAACTTAAGTTCGAGCCTTTTAATCATGTCAAGTTTCAGTCTATTGAGTTAGATGATATGAGTTTGAGCATCTTAGCTTTTCCAGCAATAAGAACTGAATCTCTCTTGAGCTTAGAGTTGAAGAGGCTCAAACTCAAGTTTGAAGCTCTATTCAATGAGTTTTGAGTTTGTTGTGTCACATAATATGAGACATGAGACTCGAATTTAAGTTCGAGCCTTTTAATCATATCAAGTTTGAGTCTATTCAGTTAGATGATATGAGTTTGAGCCTCTTAGCTTTTCCGGCAATAAGAATTGAATCTCTCTTGAACTTAGAGTTGAAGAGGCTCAAACTCAAATTTTAAGCTCCATTCAATGTGGAGTTTGAAAGGCTCGGACTTAAGTTTGAGCCTCTATTCAATCTAGAATAGAAGAAGCTCAAAATTAAGTGAGCCAAACATGATAGTATTGTACAACTAAAATACACACATACAAAGACATACATAATATCATTTCAGGGATGGTTTGAGTGCCTCTTAACATGCTAGCATCAAAATGAAGTTAGAGATTTTTATTCTTGTAGTTTCCTTGATTAGCTCAAACTGAAGTTTGAAGCTCCATTCAATGTGCAGTTTGAAAGGCTCGAACTTAAGTTTGAGCCTCTATAAATTGAGTAGAAGAAGCTCAAAATTAAGCGAGCCAAACATGATAGTATGCACAGTTCAAGCCTTTCAATAGAAGATCAAAAGATGAACAAAAGATGAACAAAAGATGCTCGATCTTAAGTTCGAGCCTCTTAACTCTTGCAAGAGATATCCGGCTCAAACTTAACTTTGAGTTTGTTGTGTCACATAATATGAGGCATGAGGCTCGAACTTAAGTTCGAGCATTTTAATTATATCAAGTTTTAGTCTATTGAGTTAGATGATATGAGTTTGAGCCTCTTAGCTTTTCCAGCAATAAGAATTGAATCTCTATTGAACTTAGAGTTGAAGAGGCTCAAACTCAAGTTTGAAGCTCCATTAATGTGGAGTTTGAAAGGCTCGAACTTAAGTTTGAGCCTCTATTCAATTTAGAATAGACGAAGCTCAAAAATAAGTGATAGTATGCACAGTTCAATCTTTTCAATAGAAGATCAAAAGATGAACAAAAGATGCTCGATCTTAAGTTCGAGCCTCTTAACTCTTGCAAGAGATATCCGGCTCAAACTTAACTTCGAACCTTTGAATCATATCAAGGTTGTTCACATGGCCCATGAGTTTTGAGTTTGTTGTGTCACATAATATGAGGCATGAGGCTAGAACTTAAGTTCGAGCCTTTTAATCATATCAAGTTTCAGTCTATTGAGTTAGATGATATGAGTTTGAGCCTCTTAGCTTTTCCAGCAATAAGAATTGAATGTCTTTTGAACTTAGAGTTGAAGAGGCTCGAACTTAAGTTTGAGGCTCTATTCAAACTTAACTTCGAACCTTTGAATCATATCAAGGTTGTTCACATGGCCCATGATTTTTGAGTTTGTTGTGTCACATAATATGAGGCATGAGGCTCGAACTTAAGTTGGAGCCTTTTAATCAAGATTCACTTGAACTTAGAGTTGAAGAGGCTCAAACTCAAGTTTGAAGCTCCATTCAATGTGCAGTTTGAAAGGCTCGAACTTAAGTTTGAGCCTCTATTCAATTTAGAATAGAAGAAGCTCAAAATTAAGTGAGCCAAACATGATAGTATTGTACAACTAAAATACACACATACAAAGACATACATAATATCATTTCAGGGATGGTTTGAGTGCCTCTTAACATGCTAGCATCAAAATGAAGTTAGAGATTTTTATTCTTGTAGTTTCCTTGATTTTTGACTAGACTCAAAGTTATTCCAATTAGTGAATAATGTATGTATATGCAAATATGGATTATTTTTTGTGGAAATGATGTTTGTATCTAGTTTTAATTCAATTGATTATTTTTACAATAATTATTGAAAGAATGATCAATTGAATAGCATTGTTAATTTCTCATTTATTCTTTGCAGGCAAAATCAAGATGGCAACAAAGCAAACTATATCTAGTCAACTTGAAGAAAGAGAAAAGTGGAAAGGAAAGAGAGTGATCTTGTTGTATCATGAAAAGCGTGAAAGATTTGGAACTGCTATTGTTTTATTGGTAAATCCATGGGATGCTATAAATTGCAAAGAGTTGGGAGAAAGTTGCCTAGGTGTTATTGTGGATGAAACTGTGGATGCATCAACTTTGGATTCAACTTTGAAATTGGTCAGTTGGCCTATACTCCAAATCATTACAGAAGATGGTTAGCCTATGATACAATAATTAGGCTTTAACTCACTGTATGACATTGAAGATGATCATTGCAATGGTATTGAGGATGTGGATCTTGAAGCTGGAGAGAATCCAAATTTTTGCTTTACGTCATCATACAACATCGATGATGACAACATCTATGATGATAATTGCAATGGTATTGAGGATGTAGATGTTGATAAGAATTATTCTCATGCGATTGATATTCAACATTGTTTTGATGATATACAAGTTGTTTCTCCTCTTCGAATGGAATCAGATCAACAAGATGATTTTCATATGGAAAATAGTAACTGTGGATATTTTGAAGTGAACCAAAAGAAAAGAAGTTACATCCAGAAGGTTAGAAAAAGTACTACATTGTCTCCTAATAAGAGATGCTCATTTGAGAGAATTCAGATGGTTTCAATGCATGATTGTTGTGAACAGAGATGTTGTCAAGTAGCTAGTAGGGCTAAAATACTGGATGCAAGATTAAACTTTTGGGGACAATGCTATTCAGATAGATGCAAATATGTATTGGATTGCATGAGTATGATGTACAAAGGTAACTTTCTGAACTCAAGTCAGCGCAAGATACAGGAATAAAAGCAAGATACGTTCTCCAAATGTGACTTTTGTACAGGAATAAAAGCAAAGTTACAATCTACTAAAAACCATGAAGAACGTGCAAGATATTTAGCACAAAGAAGATCTCATATGCTACGTCAAATGAGTTGTAGAAATCTATATTATGCTTGGAGAGTTTCCTCAGAATTATTTCTAGATAAATATTTATGCATTACTCATGATAAAATGGATCAAAGTAAAACAGCTATACCACAAATTAGACCAGTTCCAAAATCTCTTAATGGCATTGAGAGATTACCAATATCTTTAACAGGAATGCTTACTCATGGACATGGACAATGTGCTTATGGTCATTTTGCTTTAGGATTATGGCCCGGTGATCCAAATTTCACAATTGCATCTATTTCAATGTGTTTAAGAAACTTAGAAAAAAAAGATAGTCAGTTGTATGGAGATTTGGGATTGAAGAGTTCTGGTGTGAATTACACAAAGAGTCTATTTGATTCTTTGTTGTGGCCTGATGCACTTTATCATCATATGGATGTATTAAAGGAGAAAATTTTATATGACAATGTAACACAATGTAATATTACATGCGAAAATCAAAGTAATTTATTCAAGGAATTACCTAGAACATTATTTTGGCAATTTGATAATTGTGGTTCAGAAAATAAGAATCGCTAGGTCTTTGCATATTTGTCTTTGTTAGTTGCTAATGGGATATTTGATATGGTGCAACTTGGATTCCTTATGGTTGGACATACACATGAGG